>JAHZNE010000928.1:0-61257 GCA_027744055.1 Callyntrura sp. NNG-2020 | reverse complement strand
CTTTAGTGATGTACCGTGCATTTACATTAAATTAATTTAATACGGCACCTTTTAACTTTATAAATAAAATGGTTACGCTGTCAAATGGAGAATGACTTGTCTGTCAGACAATGACAATAGGACGTATAACAGCATAGAACAAGAGCTATACCCAGACTACTTATCCTAAAAACTAATTGCAAGTCGAGAGAGTGAGGAGTTTGGAGAAGTAAATTACGTATTGGTGAAATGAATATATGTATACGCTCCCCAATACACATTTTACGGTGTCCTGATTTACAATAGTACATTAAAAATCCACTGGGTAAAAGTATCAACTAGCTGTTTTGCATGCTGCGACTGAGAAGAGAAAAATTTAATTCTGGAAATTGCACTGCACTCTAAACCGTGGATCACTGGAAGTAAAAGTAATAAGCTTTTGAAACTACTTGCCAAATAGATGGGGGAAATGAGAGTGAAATTCATGCAAGTAGCGAAATTGAATGACAAGCCTCGAAATTTAGTCAAGTGAAAGCGGAGTAAATGTATTTTCTCCAACTGACAATGAGTAAGCACGAGGTGACTGCTGTCGATTATCGCGATCATCAGAAAAATATGACTTTATGAGATTTTTATAAACAATAACGCCTGCAGCGGTGACTTTGCACCGTTTTAACCCATTTGATTATGCTAATACCTTTGAATAGTCTACGTGAACCGGAAAAAATGGTAGAAATGACGTTAGACGTTTTGTACTCTCCCAAAAAAGCCTTTTACAAGGAGGCAATGCCGTGGAGCACAGCCTTAATGTGATTCCCTTCAAATTGATCAAGTTACCATCTCATCTTGGAAAAGTAATAAACATTCATAAACTGAGTGGGTTTACAGACAGACAAAATCACATATCACTATGTCCACCGGAAGCAATAATTTCTGTTCTCCTAAAATTGCGACAAGGACTTAAGTTCTTATCGTTTTAAGCGATTTCGCCCAACTATCCCTAGTTTGGCGGTGCCTGACTGACAAGATTGCCCAGGATCTGAAATACTCTGCGTAACATTCCCTACATATCAGTTATCCTTTTCCTGGTCTTCCTCCGGGTAATGGTAATATACACATGTCGCAGATAGTATTTTACACAGACCTACATTGATATTGTTATAGAGGAACTTTAAAAGTGTACGACAACGAACTCGTTGAGGTTCGCAAAAGCTCTGTGGGCTGTCAAGTAGATCCTTTCAATCAGATTTGCTACTGAACTCTTTATGTCTTATGTGTGCATTGTGCCTGTTTGCCGCGTACTCCAGCCCAACAGGAAAATTACTATACAGTTCCTTTCTATATCATCCGTTCCCAACCCAATACAACTTCCCCAGGGAAAAGGATGATGAAAACACACTACTTTCCTTCTTACCAAATAGCTTTCGTATATTTGTGCGGAGTTTAACATGGCAGATTTGGTTACATTCTATTGATTTCCGTGGGGTCAGAGTTTTTCAAAACGAAAAGCTCGATTTATTTCGGGAAAATGTATAAATATAATATGTGCTCGATTACATTTCATTTTTACAAAAATTTCCGTACTGGCGAGACCAACATGAGCCGTCATAAACACCTTCCCGACAAATTATCCGTATATTTTGCTCCCTGTATGGAAATTCAATGAGGCAACGGGATAGCACGCTAGAATGAACGTCATTTATGCGTTTCTATTTCCCTTTATGATTAAAGTTTTTCCCCAGCCAACAACATCATCAATACAGAGCCATATGGCAAGTCGTGATCTTGATGATTTTTTATCTCTCTTATCCCGTTTCACGGCAGAGCAGCTTAATCGCAAGCTGTCAAGTTGATACTTTTTTGTGGGAATTTTTTTTAGTTTCCTCGACCATCTGGATTTCATCGACTGGAAATAATTCTCTTCTTCCTACCTACACCACAACCAGTTTTTATTACATCCGGCTTATTTTACAGCAGAGTTTAACTCGATACACCAACATCCTCCAAAATTATTAATAATGAGTTGTTATATTGTATTCCCTCTTTTTAATTTAATGGTAGTTTACAGTGTTCCGCCTTCAATCAAGTACAGAGCGGCAATCCGAGTAGCAAGTCAACTACACCTCCATTTAAGACAGCTTACGCAGCGTAATACTTCTCTAACCGAACTCCTAACGGTATTTAGGAAAATAGACGTACAATAAATTTATTTTTGTGCTACCTATTTCTTTTCACTTGTGCGGAGGGCGCACTTCCCGTCCATCTCATATTGCAAGAAAATTATTTGTTTGTCTACCGACATTGCTTTACATGTAACATGTAAGCCATCTTGACATCCGTAAAAAGCTTCCGAATGCGAATGCTTACAAGATAGATATAGCATTTCTCGGTAGTCTTTACATTTTGACTGAAATCCAGTCTGCAAATATTCCATCGTGGTTTTGCACATTCATTTCAAGTATTTTCTTCAGCCCTTGTAAGAAGAAAATACGGCACCTGACACTGCACAGTTTAATACCACTCCTGCTACAAAATGCATGGCTATAAGGTTTTAATGCTTCTTCGAATTCAATATGCTCCCACCAGTTCCGTCCACCCCGATTTGACACGATCTTTTACAATATAACGTCTGTTCGTCTTTCCACTCCCCGCTTCTTTGTATGATGCATGTCTTTGTAAATTTTTTATTATTTATTCTCACTCCCCCTCTTCTTCTCCTCCATTCATTGTCATATCTTTTCTTCCTCCTTCCCTTTCTCTTCCAGTTTGCTGTTACCCAAATTGTAAGCTTTTATTCTCAGGTATTTTCACTCCTTCCAAGGCTTTTCTCTTCCTTTTCTCAACTAAATTATGCACACATTTTTATTCTCCTCCCTGTCACACTGCTTATTCATGTCCTTTCGTCTCTTCACCAAGTATACTTACATATTAATAAAAATACGTCCTCGAGTCCGCACAAAAGGGTTGCGTGAGGATCCATGTATCTTTCTCTCACCACCTCCATCGTCGTCGTCGTCGTCGTCGTTAAAAACAGATTCACCCGGAAATCGCCACGTTCTACTATTTTATACTCGTGGAAAAACTAAAATGTAATCTGTGCGTCTCAGAAATTGCATATAAAGGAAAATATTTCCTGTCTCTCCTTTGTCGATTTTACTCAGTTCTTTAGGGTAAACAAGTCTGTTTCATATGCTCACACAATAAATAAACGGACTTTCGGCTTTCTCGTACGTTCACCGAGACTGCTTGGCAGGTAAGGGATCAGAATAAGTATTCTGTGTAATCACACATTACATCTATTAACCCAACACTACGCAACTTCAGCGTTGCCTCATTAGGTCCCTGAAAATTGTCAATGGAGTTTACATGTAGCTCTCAGAGCTTTTCACCAAAAGGAGGAAACATAAAATGAGAATTGTGGTTGGCGTTATGATTTCGGTGGCGATGACTAAAAAGATTAGTTATTTTGTGTGGGAATTACAGCAAACTTATTATAAATCCAGCTGGTGCGAAGAAGATGGAGTGGGGCGAAAGCGGCAAAACTGCGACAACGACGACGACGTTCCACCAAAATCTGCTTAAATGTTGCCACAGAATTTGCTTTTGAAAGTTAACAGGAAAACTGGAGTTGGCTATAACGCCTACTATGTTTGCACAGCTCGAATCTGTTGCAAGGCTGAAAGCACATTCCTTCAAAAATTCCATGTAATTTTTTCATTATGAATATACGACAAAAGCCAGTTTATGTAAATATGAACATTTATTCTGTAGTCACTGAGTAAACATATCCTTGCCTGATCCTTTTCACTTACAATTTCCTTGTTTGTTTATACTCCGACTGACAACTGATTATTGTCGGATATGATGGCAGCTGACAATTGTCGTTTATCTGTTAGACAACACTATGCAGTATACATTATGAATTGGACGACGGTTAACGCCAATCCAACAAACAATCTAAAAAAACCGTGTATCACGTTAGCCCATGTGGCCACCGAAGTTGGAGTATGGAATAGGCATACAAAATACACACATTTTCGTAGGAACAACAAAACTGATGCCAAAGGCAATCTAGCAAACAGCAAAACGGCAGTGGTACCCAAAAAATAAGTTATATTACATAAATGTACATGTCTGCCTGTACACAACTTGCTCTGAAGATTACAAAAAAGACCTGCCTTTTCCCTGTTAAATGCGTATATAGTCTCCTTGTTATTGTCAACGTAGGGGGAGAAGTTTGCCCGTTACCATTCTGCCCGGGTGCTGTCTACACACATATTGCCTAACAGTATGTATTCAAAGACACAATGTGAAAGCTTAAAATTCAAAAGCTTCTTAGTTTCGTAGTAAAAAATTGGAAGTGAAATAAAAACATGGGTATATACACATAATAATGTTCACCAAGATATTATACCTTGGTACGCCGTCCCGGGCAAAAATAAGAGTGAAAGGGAGAGACGGTCATGTTGTAGGCGCGCTCGATGAAGGAAAAGTGCTGCTGCTTTGCTCACATTTCTCGTCGTCGTCGTCGTCTCTGCTTTTTAAGGCTTCTGCAATCTGCAGTGTGTGCTCTTTGTGCTTCCCTTTTTGTTTTTATTCATGTAGTCTATCTGAAAGCTGCTTAAAAGCATGAAACGCTCGTATATTATATCGGTTCGCTTATTACTATGCTCCCGACGCGCCAGGCCTTGTGTCGTGTACTATTCTTCGCTATGCGTGCCTTTACTTGTCACAATATCTGCATCAGCATTCCGTACGAATAACTAGATAGTTTTAAAATCTCCCCTCTTTTCTTTCTTTTCAGGTGAAATTTATAATCTTTTCAGTATGTCGTAGCTCCGTCGCTATTCATATCTTTTTTTTGTCAAAAGGAGAAAGCATCTCCTCTTCAGTCCAGTGACATATGTAGTAGTCGTATGACACTTGACGAGTATCGCTGCACAAAATAACTATAAACAAGAGCTCGCTCAATCACTTGCTACCCCAACAATGCACGCCCTGTTTAGCTTGTTGGGGATCGAACACGAAAGATTGATGCTATCTATATGATGATGACGACGGTGCAACAGAAAACCGTATATTGTATGTATATTGTATGAAATTCATCGTCTTCCATTGTACCCCAACAAACCTGATATCTCCCTCACAAGCCTTACAATCTTAAAACTCACCGGAAACCTTTCATGTGCTGTCGTATCTGGGTTTATTACGAGAAACGCACGCTTTTCTCCCTGTTGATACGGATTCTGGTTTCGTATTGAAGTACCTCCAACTGAGAAAGTAGGAAATTTATAAATCCGACTCACAAAGCATTACTCCGTGTAGTTTGTTAATGTTTGTTTGAAAGACTAATTGTAAAATTCCGTAAACTTAAGATACGTGCCGTTGTGTATGTAGTGTGTCGTCGGGACATGAGTTACGTGACGTCACCTGAGCCCAGATTGTTGGCAAGTAATCTTTAGCATTATAACATCCGTTCTTTTGTTTGTTTCTACGTCCTTCCCCATTGTCGCTGATCTTAATACACTCTAATTTCTGAAGAAACTCTTATCTCTCTTTGCGAGCATTCAAGTCCTTGTGCATATACCTGCCTGCACATAAAAGCCTCTCATCATTCACAGGGAAACACTTAAAGCTCTGTAAAGCTATATACACCAAACCAAGAGGTTTATTGTTGAGTTTCCTTTATTTTAGATATGACCGATGTTGTATATTACATCAATCCACTCCAGTCACTCCAGTGAACTGATACAGTCTGTATTTAGTGGGCACCAGTTAAACAAAGTATTTCTGCTGAGAAAACCTTTTATATATTTAATTTACCACATCAGTTCATCCTCTCATCTCTCTCTCTCTCTCTCTATCTTTCTTATTTCTCTCACTTTTGATGAAGTGACCATATCTGATCGAGGACGGTTATTTGTTTTCCGCTTTCATGTTTATAGGGGGAATATTTACCTGATTTCTAGTTTTCACGAATGGCTTCACATCCAGTATTCCGAAAAAGTTGCCGCGTACCCCGACATTCCTATCAGCTCCAATCATTTTAAGTCATGTTTTTATTCTGGGGGTAGGGGGTGACAAGACAATTAGTCTTTTCATGCAACATCTCATTAAAAAGCTGGGAATTGTTGGATAATTTCTCACACTTTGTGAAACTTTTGGAAAGACACGCCGTGTGCCTACCACTTGATAATGACATTACCCAAGAGGATGGAAAATTAGTCGAAAATCGTACGTACGTATGAACGTACCAAGTTACTATACGGAATAATGTGCAATCTTACATAATAAGCGACATCCCGCACTAGCACGTTAACTTTGGGAACGGTGGACGTGCATATTATTCCGCTGCTAGTTGGCTATTGATGATGATAGCAACGTTAGCAGCGACGATGCATGACAAAGAGAAAAAAAAAGAAAAAGCGGAAGAAACTTTGCCGTAGACTATAATAGTTGAAGTTAGAGCAACTGCCGTGTACACAAACTGAAATGTATATGAAAGTCGTCATGTTTGTACCCGAGAGGTAGTGTGGTGTGTGGTGGAGGGAGGTAGCCCTTTTTCCTTCGACTAGTCAGCAGTAGTGGCAACAGAATAGCTTAGCGTAAGTAAAGGCATCTTAGCAATCGATCCATCTTTCTCTCTAGTAGCACCATGCAGCATGCACAACACCACTACCACCACCAGCATCGTTGTCGTTATCGTCATCGTCATCACCATCACCACCATCAGCAATACCAGTCTACGAAGAACCACTTCTCCCTTTCACTTTCATTCCTCTTATTTTGCAAGAAAGAGCAAGTTTTCTTTCTAGTGTTCCTGCCAGTATCGCAGCAGTTACAATCGGGCTGAGGCTGCTGCTTTTACACAAAGTTTTTTCTTCCTCTTCTTTTTGCTCCCCCTGAACCAGCAGTCATGCAAGTAATGCACACTTTCAGTTGGACTCTGGCGCTCCACTACCAAACCAGAGCTATTTAGGCTTCTTTTCCTGAAACTCAAAAATAAAACAATAACTTACAACATTTTACTTAGTGATACTCTCTCTCTCTCTCCAAGAACGTAGCGCCAACTATTTCTTCGGGATTTCTCCCATTTTTTGGTGCTTCTTCCCTGCAATAGTACACCGCCGAGAAGATATTTCTCCCCTTACTTACTCTCGTGATGGGAAATAAGTATGCCGAACAATGTATAATGCGGGTATAAATTTAAACGTGTACAGGGAAGCTAGACTAAATAGCACGTATGCAACGTTTAGGGAATTTGACTACATACATTTCCGGTTTACCTTGTCATCTACTTCACTTTTTTTGGCTTCGTGGTATGTGTAGTATGCTCTTATTTTGTATATCTGCATGCATTCTTTTCACTTGCAGCACCCCAAGTAGTACTCAAGGCTATTTTCTTATTATTAGCGAGAAGGGGAAATAGAAAGAAAGAAAAAAGAGAACGAGCGAGTTAGTGAGGAAAGAAGGATAAAGAGAGAATATTTTTATTTCAAAATCACCCTGATTGTCTGCTTCAATGAACTGGGTTGGATGGAAGCCCGTGTGGAAAAACGGGGATAGGACGAACCCAGTCAAATTTTTTTGTGATTTATTGCAGGCGTAGTAAAACATGGGAAATTGTAATGAGCATATTCTGTGACAAATCTTCTATATTTTTTATCGTGAGATGGTACACAACATTTAACATAGTTATGTGTGTGTGTCAAGAGGCACATACATGTTACGACCTAAAAACATTATATCTCTATGCGTCATAAATTCAATCCATTTCTGTGTCTTTCCGGAAAACAGGAATCTGTCTGTATATAATTAAATAGCGTTCCTTGATCTCCGTTGGCCCTGGTTTTGCGTGTCGAGTTCGCTTCATTCCATTCTACGAACCGACCGACTTTCTAGCAGCATTAACGTCACTGTATTTCTCCACACACGCTAGGGTCCACTTTTCCTTTGGTGGTGACCGTAGTTTGATATTTCTGTGAGGAGCTAGAGCTCACTATACTTTTGCGGGAGAAAATACTAACTATAAGTTTCTGTTTTTAGTAATTCTGTGTATTACAAACTCGACAAATCCAAGGTATTTATGTAATAATAGTTTCATGAAATAGAGAAAGTTTCATAAAAAAGTAAAATAAAGTAGTGTAAGTGGTGGCATTCCCCATGTTATTCTTGTCTTGTTCGTGTGTGCTCTCATAAAAAGCCAAGAAAGAACCTGCAGACTTTCACTTTCTCCCACCTCTCGGCAGTTGTCCTACTACAGCGGTGTCCGTTTACACATTTACTTCCCCTCTCTCCCAATGGTTTTTAGCTTGACTTGGTTAACGATAAGCACTGTTATTTTTAGGAGGAGAAAAAGTCCCATGCTATGAATGATCATCTCGCTCGTGCTCTTTCAACCCAACCTTGCCGTCATCAATCTGGTGGAGTTGTACCACTAAACATAAAATACTATTCGACTTCGCCTTTTCCCTTTTGGCACGAGCAAAAAATAACACAATTTCCTCTCCTCCTTTTTGCGGCGCATATGTGTGCTGATTTTATGTCCGGTGAAATATAGATGTATGAAATTCCTCGTAAGTGCGAGATCATCCTGATAGTCCGGCGTTTACAGATGAACAAAATAGTCATCGAAAAGTTCAGGTGTTTGGGTTGAGAGTAACCGTGTGTGTCTCTGTGGTTAACTCGGAGGGCGAAACAGGAAAAGAGCTTTGAAAATAGGTAATCACATCGCCCTGATCATTATGATCCTTTCCATCGTGTACTCATACTACTCACATTTCACACTGACTTTCCTGTGTTGACTCACTTGCCAAGTTGCAGAGTACTTAACTAGAACTTCTCTCTCATTTCCCCCCTTTCTCTCTCACTCTCTCTTTTCTCTCTCTTGCTCGCTCTTTACTATTCTACTGCATCTACATATCCACTTGGTTTAAAGTAACAATGATCCTTTATGGGAAATATTTGACTTGAAAAACAGTCTGTGTTGTTGCGTTGTGAAAGTAGCATGTAGCATTCGTACGTGTGTATATGAGTATGATAGAGTGGAAAATCCTCTTACACTCTCCAGCCATCAAAAGTATCCTTCTGTTAGGGGAAGTATTTTGTTACCACGCCATTCCTTTCATCACTGCATATATGCCTGTACCCTTGTTACTTCCCAGTGAAATCACCATTATCATCATCATCATCATCATCATCATCATCATCATCATCATCATCATCATCATCACCATCATGACCAACATGACCAGACCAAACAACCACGCACTACTACTCCTTTCAGTGAGACGCATACACAGCACACACGACAAAAACATGCCGCCGTTATTACCACTACATACATGCCTAGTGCAACTCCCCGTTTTACCAAATTTTTCTCTACAGTTCATCAGCCACAAAATAGAACTTGATGCAGGAACACACGATGATAATAATGACCATTCGTTTTCTATTCGCTGGGGAGTCCCTCTCTTCTCCTCGCCTTCTCTTTCCGCTTTCTCTCTCGCTCTATCTTTTTTCGTGCTCCTTCTCAGTGAAAAAAAACTGGAGAGACGTGACACAATTTTTAAACTAGATATAGCAATAAAGTTTTATGAATGGAGTACAACAGCATCAGTTATAAACGGGCATGTACATGGCTGCACTCCTGGGTTACTTTACGGATACCTTAATAGTCATGTAGAGTGCAACCTTTACACCATTACAGCATTTATTTAAAAAGACACACTGTTGTTGCTTTAAAAAAAGGCTTATGACTGCGCAACCTTCTTTCTGCTGCCTGGTTAGTGTGTATGAATGTGGGTAATCAATAGGTATCCTTCAGGGATGGTAATGGGGATGACTTAGTAACAAGGGGACGATGATGATGATGATGACGACGATGCTGGCATGTTCAATGCATTTTGTAATATGGATATATGCATTTATATTATACTCATTATTCGTACAGCTTTTTAACAGATTCTGTTTCTCCTCTTCAAAAATTGTTGTTTCTTGCAGCTTCATTTTTGCATGGTAATCGCAGTACCAAAACCTAAACGATAACTGGAAGTAGACCGACCGCCTGGTCTACTACTACTACGGCGCACCAGCGTGTTATTAAACTGTGATAATGATAATAATAATAATAAGAATAACAATAACAGTAATAACACATAACCATAACACCGATAATTTCTCATCCTTGTTTTGAGGTAGCGGTTAATACCATTATTATATTTTGCCTGGCACAAGCCAACATTTGAGTAATTCCCCCATGTTTTATACAGCGTAAAAATATGCATTTTGCTTTTAGATGGGTTGATGAAGCTGCTAATGGAATGGTGAGCGCCGAACCTGGCTGGTGGTATATCTGGTGTAACAGTATGAAGCCATATTGTGGTAAACAGCGAGCAAGAGAGAGAGAGAGAGAGAAAGGGGTAGAAGGAGAGAAAGTGTGATTCTATAAATTTTCATCGCAATTTTCCACTCCTTTGACGTGCCCACTCGCACCAAAATCAGAGGTCCTTATTTTCCTCAACAGTTCCATTCGCAAACAGAAAATTGCGCTACATGAAAGCCTGCTAATAATGCATATTAAAATGATTATTACCATGAACGCTGTATGTGCACAAACGCACGATGAATAATTTCTTACCCACTCCTTGCCGCTTACATAGAGAGTAGCAGCAGAGGAGAGTGAAATCTACGCGAAAAAGTAGGAAATCGGAAGAACTCTACCAAAACTGCACACAATGGTAATAAGGGAACGTGAGCAAATTTAGTCGCCTTGTAATACCATTACGTTGAATGAGTTGTGTTTGCGTGTGTCTGCCCTGTCTACTCCACGAATCTAAAAAAGGGAACACCAGGCCGGGTAAACCTTCAAAAATACCATTCCATGAATGTAGGGGAAAAGGTTTCATTATTATTTGGCACATGTCTTCAAGGAAAGGCAGCACAACATCACCACCACCACTACTGCCGACAAAACAAAAAAATGTGACAGAAACCCGTAAAGGAAAAAGTTCACCAGAGTATGCTTGCGTTGGGGCATACGCGCAGTAGTAAAGCCACTGCTACTTACTACTACTACTACGACCAGACGTTCTTTGGGATGCTGTTTGGATGGAAATACCGTTTTCCACAATTGTATTACAACCGGAAGCAAAGGCATGAATGAGAACGGGGTGAGCAAAAAAAGGAGTAGTACAGAGTGCACGTTGTTCTGTGTACTTGCTCTATTTATCTATTTGCTCACTTCATTTTGTCTTTGCGTTAAGTTGACATGATGGTAGGTTAGTATGCTCGTGGTGATCCGCCGCCAACTCGAAAATGTTGTAGAAACCAACCAGGAATGGGTATAAGGTCAAAACTACACTCAAATGACGGTCCACTGCTGTTGGAGAAACAAGCCGTGAAATAAACAGGTAGAAAGCAAGGAACATTAGTAGACAAATTTTTGCTCGTTTGGCAGGAAATCTGAGGAATAAATTGTCAACCTACAATACATTAGAAATGGTAACGGCTAGTAAATGAGGAAAAGTGTGAATAAATGATTGTGTTGAGGAATACAGATGAACTGGACAACGAGTATACATGTTCCTATGGAAAGTCGTTTTGTTTCAACCTCATGGTTGCTCTCTCTTTCTCTCTCTCTCTCTCTCTCTCTCTCTCTCTCTCTCTCTCTCTCTCGACCCTTTTCCATGTCTTGGACTGCATAAATAATTCATATTACATACACAGGAACAACAAAACGACAAGCATATCTTGCTCACTTTTAGCTTGTGGCGTTATTCACGGTTGCGAGAGAAAAACCAATTCTGTGGACATTCAAAACCGGGCCACATACAAATTGGAGGGAGAATGTGGAAGGAGAAAAAAGAGGGGCTTACGGAGCCACTAAGTAAAACAATTACGTTATTTATTTACGTTTTATTCCAGCCAACGACAGCCTGTGTCGTGGGGAACTTGAGCGTGTCCCTTTTCGTTCCAATGTTTTACTTTCTCCCTTCAAAAGACGGCGGGAAGTGGTACTAAACTCGGCGCGTCAAGCGGCGTACGCAAGAAAGCAACAAAGTCGTAGAGGAAAAAAAGAAATCAAAAAACAATATTGGAGATCAGACCCTTAGAAAAACACTGGTAGGAGGCCGCATATGCAAGAATACATTGGTAATTTCGTTATAGAGCTGTTCATATGAGCGTAATAGGTCATCTTTATATATATAGGCGACGAAGGGAAAACACGTCTTCATTCTTCAAAGGCCGTTGACGAAAAGCTATATTTATATATATGCCGCCACTCGATACCGTTGGTATAAAAATACCAACTAGTAAACCAAATGGTAATAAGAGTGGTGAAAGAAAAAAAATACAGGTGCCAGGTGGTGCCAAGCTGCTAAAATAAAAAGATTTTTTTGGGAGAGAATGGCCTTCCCTTGTCTTCTCCATCTTCATCCTATATTTTTTTACCTGACACTTGAAGGAAATATGGAAATTCTTGTCATTACTTTCATCTTCTTTTTCTTCCTCTTTCGACACAACTACACATTCCCTATATCCCACGCGGGAACAAATTCCTTTGCGAGGAGGAAGAATACCCGAATTTTCCCCTGTCTTCCTACTATAAATGTGTTCGTTAGTGGTGCGTTTCTTTGTTGAGTGCGTGTGCCGGGCTGCTATAATAATTTGTTTCTCGACAGAACGTCATGTACGTACGTACATGACTGGAGTTCTCTCGCGTCAACTTGATGTCGAGTCATTTCGAATTTCAATTGCATTATTCTTGTAAGTTACATTATGCTTAGGGAAGGCGAATATTTAATAAACTTTTTCAAGAAACCGTTCCTTGCAAAATTACAGGCACTCATATGGGATGTACATATTAGATATATAGACACAGGGAGTCTCTTGTTAGAGGAATTCATCAACTGTAATTAGTTTAGCGGAAATTCAATTTTCCAATCCCGTTTCGTGTGCAGCAAAAAGACAAACTACAATTGATCCAAACAAGGAGGTTGGAAGTGTGAAGGAACACAAGAGAGCGAAAATTAGAGACTATAGGGAAGAAAGTGGAAGCGTATAGTCTGGGTATATCTCAAGATTGCACGTACATCTACTACATAAAGCATTGAGCACGTTTTCAGAATTCGCGATCGGGGATGATAAATCAACTTTTTTTGTCTGTTCTCAAACAACAGGCCTTCTGCTTTCCTGCTGTGAAGAAAACAGTGATGGCTACTCTCACTCCATCGAATGGCACTACAAACGATGGATACAATTTTCTCTCTAAAAAGATATCCAGAAACGACAAACACGTGACGGAATAAATCGTACAAATTCATACAGTAAATAAATAAGAAAAAAAGGAGAGAAATTATATTGTTCTTGTATGCAACTGCTCCCATATGATTATAGACATCCGCCAGTCCATTCAAGTAATTTAACTTGACGTGGCTTGCAAATGAATAAAAAAGACGTGATCCAGATGCAGATGAAACTTGCTTCAGCAACCGTTATTGCTTTCTGCTTTTCCGCATGCATATTATTATTATTATTATTATTATTATTATTATTATCATTACTTTACTTTGTCTCTCTCTCTCGCCATTTTTGAAGATATGTACTCCTTGTCTGCCCCCGTTAACGAATTCATTTATCATGCTCATCTGCTTTCTGTAGAGCAATGATAGAATTATTAGTCATAGTGGTAAAGCAGAAAGAGACGGAGGGACCTTTACATTTCCATTTCAAGTAAAGAGGACGTGTGTGTAAAATATTGCCTTTTTTGTTAGATCCACGGTCGCGGGAGGATTGATGAGTCGGAGAGTGCCAATGTAAACTGATTCTCGTCAGCTCCATGCCTGTTGTTTCCCATTTGGGCGGGCTTGGCTTTCGCTCTCTCTCTCTCCCTCTCATCTTAACCGTCTCTGGTTGTCTTGACCAGGTCAGAGGATGAAATGGATTGAATGAAATAAATGTAATGGTACAAAAGTCATCCTGCTTTGACGGGGATATGATGTACATGTTAGTGGTAGTAATGCCATTGCTATTATGTCGCTGTCGATCTGACTGTTATGCTATTTGTTGTTTCGTTCAGAAGCACCACTGGCACTACTAGAGTCAATGATGATGATGATGCTGCTGCCGCTGTTACTACTGCTTCACTCTACTATAAATTGCTTTTTTTATAAAATCATAACGACAAAAATGATGACGGTGATTGGTTGAGGTACCAGGCCTATTGGTGCCGTTTTGTGCCGTGTAAGCCAAAAAACGGTTGGAAACACCAAAAAAGAAATACAGTAATATAATATGTACAAAGTAATATTGCAGCAATATATTTTATTTAATTTTATAATAGTAATATTTGCTTTTTCTTTCTTCCTTTTCCTTTTTACTCTCTCCCTTATATCTACCGTTCGTTATATTTTTTCTGCATCCGGATGTATTTTATTCTGCACTCTTCACCACTAGTACAGCTTGTTAGTAGGTTAAAGGAAAAAGGCAATGTAGTGTAAAGTTTTCTTTTTTGAGTGTGTACACATTTTACTTTCTCCAGGTTTTTCCCAAGTAACAGCCAAATGGAAGCAGCAGTAGTAGTAGTAGTAGTCGTCGTAGTTCATGAGAAAGTACCGGGCTACTACCATGTAGATAACCGCGTGTGCAGTATGTGTATGTGTGTAATGTACATGCAAGGGAAAAAAATCGTGAACAAAAGAATAAAAAAATAAACCTTTTTTTTGCCTTGCCATTTTTGTGTATTTTTGTAAGACTATCTAACAAAATGCACGGGTAAAGTTAATGCTGTACTTTCCTTTTCTTTTTTCCCTACTTCTTCGTCATACTACACTCTTCTTGATCCGCCTACAGCATCATCATCAATGTTGTCGTCGAGAAGCCTAGAGCTTAATACAAGTTTGTCGATTAGTTTTTTTATGGCTCAGCGAAATGTACATGGGCACATGTTCTATAATAATATTGGAAATATGTTTATATGAAAAAAGGAGGAAAAAGTTTTGTTTCTCTTTCTCTCTCTTTCATAAAATTTGTATGCTACTGTTCCTATCATTATAGTATGTGTGTCTGTGGAGTGAGTGTACTTGTAAGTACAATGACTTTGAAAGTCGAACTCCAAATTTCCTCTACTGTTTTTCTTCCTTTCTCATTTGTATTCCTTCCGGAGCGTGTTATGTATCAGTAGTCTGACTTTTTTTCTACACCAACTATGTCATATATATATATATGTGTGTGTGTGTTTTTTTCGTTTCACTCTTGTTTTCTGATCATTGATCAACTCAACCAGAGCGATGTAGAGTACCGGAAAAATTTGGAATATGTAGCGACAATATGGTGTGCAGATACTCTGATAGTGTGGTCCCACTTTCATTACCACCGTATATTGTACTCATTTCCCGGGCTAATATAAATGCTTTTCTGCAATCATCTTTCCTTGTTTCTCGCAACATTACCCCTTCCAAATCCCTCTGCACCGTGAATTGTGGAGAAGAAGACGTTTGGAGAAACCAGTGTTCCCTCAAGAAACACTCGCGTACTTTGTACGAATGTACACGTTCCCTTAATTATGGGGCAATACACACAAGTATACGGTGGCAGTTGATTTTCACTTAATAAAACTAAATAGTCAATAGTCGTTGTGCGTCCAAAATGTTGCCGTTGGCCACCGTGACGATGATACTGTCAGTCAGTGGGGCATATGTTTTTATGTTCTCTTCCCATTCCCTCCCGGTCCTGTTTTGATTCTACATACATACCACATACGTCTATGTTAATTTTTCATTCTTCTTTATTTGCCCTTATCAACAATGGTAATCGTAATAAATGGGAGCACAACAGGGGTACTGCTATCAGTGGAATTGTAATCGATCCAAAAAGTATATCTCATCCAGTATTTTTCTTCGTATAATTCAGTGCCCCAAGCAGAATTACAGAACAATCTTCGGGTTTCCCATTCCTTGTATACACTTCTCTCTCTCTCTCTCTCTTTCTCTTCCACTCTTGCAAAAACATAATAGAAAACACAACAAAGACTACATCGTTCCGTTGTTTGCTGTTGTTGTTATTGTTGTTGTATTCCTGGTTCCTTTAACAGCGGTTTTAGTAGTAACAACACTGATGGAAGCGGTGGTGGGTTGGTTCGTCCTAGTCACATCTGCCATTATTACCCCGAGAAAATAATGCGAGTTCTTCAGCAGCTCATTTTGCTTGACTGGACTGGACTCGAGTGAAAATCCTTTCCTTCTCTCCCTCTCTCTGTTTCTGTGTTGCTGAGCTCGTTCACCATGCGATATGAAATCAATCCACTCACTTGCTCTTGCACAAAGCATACAGCAGCAGCACCAGCATCAGTAACAGAGTTTAGTTTGCCCATAGATTATTAGATAGTGGTGTATAGAAACTAGATACCATTTAAAACCGTCACCGTTGTCTGTTTATCCAACCGCCCGTGTTTTCCTCCTACAAAAAGTTCGTTTCCACAAAATTGGAAACGGGAATCGATTTCTGACGGAACTGCCTTTTGTAGCTGAATTTGTCTTTTAATTCCTTTTTCACTTACCTCAGGGGACACGTTTAAAGTTTAAACGTATGACGTGCATAGTAAAGCACACCTGAAATTTGAAAACGTACGTTGGCAAGACACTGTGTGTGAGTGTATCCTTTAAATGTTGCTGGAATTGATCGATCATCTAGGCAGACTTTAAAATATGCCGTGCCCCAAGTGCACAATAATTTTCGAAACAAACAAACAAAATTTGTTATTCTTATGAAACCTCCTTTTTCCATCGCTCTAAGACAACTTGATATCCCGTGTTTAGACCAGACAGATACCTCAGCTTGGGATACAGCTGGGTCTTGTGCAATTTTCCTACCAAATGTTACCACCAGAGTGTCTTACCGCTACCTATTTGCCTTTACAACACATTTTATTATTTTCGGATTTTTTGCCGGATAAATGGAATGAATGAATGCGCCCGCTGTCTCTCTCTCTCTCTATTTCGGTCTATCTTACCACTACAACTGCTACATTGAATTTTCTTTCCTTCTTCTCTTCTCTAAACCGTTGTCGTAGGGTGCGTGTTGTGCTCATTTCCCAATTGAAAATCCAATTACTCCAGCTGCGGATGGCATCCGCAGCTTCCTGTTTATCCTCCATATACACCAAACAAACATTCAACCTACATTCCAATTCGGGGGATCATTCTCACTGTCATTGTCAGCCCATGCATGCGCATTTATCTATGTAATATCCATTGTAAGGACACTCGTCTAAGCACCAGGGAATTGTTGTCTCAATAGTTACAATTTAGAAATAATAAAAAACCATCATCGCTCCACTACACCAAGAATGACAAAATTGCGAAACCCGGGACACTGCAGAACCCTGAAAATATGTATTTCGGACAGCAGCAGCACCGAGTCACGCGGAGGATGCCAAATAGCCCTGGAATGGGAATTGTGATTTCGAATTAAATTACACTTTAATTTGATTAAGAGTTCAATTCCTTGCCAAAAGATGGACTTTCCCAGAAACATTGCACTCGACCATTGATTTCTTTCTCAAAATTTTCCCATCCGGTCCACTCCTTTTCACGTCCATTCCAATCACTAATTATTGTACCATTAGCATCATCTCTTTCTCTCAGTCCTGCCAATCACCCTCAGATTTTCCCCCGTTTCCGTTCCATTCTTTTCCGTTAAGAGTTGTGTGTGTGTGTGTGTGCACTCACGGAAAAAGTCGAACGCAGGCCTGTTTCCTCTCAATGTCCCAATAAAGCCTCCAAATTGACAAGGGAAATTGTTGACATATTTTCCATCCAAACCATATATAATAAAAGCCTTCTTGAGGAAAAAAAATACAAGCTGTAGTGTAGATAATAACAAGCAGAATAATAGGCTACATCAGAAGAAAGGAGAAGAGTTTCTTTTCCGCTGTATTGACAAGCTGCGAAGAAAGGCCAGGAAAAGATAATCAACGTCAAATGAATGGAATAATACCATTGAGCTTGATCACTTATAATCTTTCCTGCCAGAAATCTGATAGTAACCAGCCTCACTTTCTCTTCTCTTGTTTGTCCTCTTCCGTCTCTCCTCAACCTACTTAGCTGATTGAATACCCACAGCACATATTTGTGAAATGTTAAAAATCCCAATAAGAGTGGTGGTTGGCAAAGCCAACTTGGGACAAACAAAGAAAGAAACAATAACATCCGGCCTTCTTGCCAACCGCATACCAGCGTTCCCTTTATCCTCTGAAAGGAGTATCGTATCGTGGTTACGATTTCGTTGGTTGCCTCTCCATTTTGTTGATGAATATGCACCAACTGGAAATTTTTCTTTGTTATTTCCATTTATAGACAGTAGGAAAGTTTTTATTAACAGGATTTCATGATACACAGCAGCGTATTCAGTTTCCCTTGTAAGTAGGTACAGTTTGTATCAAATTCAGTGCCATGTGATGTGTGTTATTTAATTCGAATTTCGAATGAGCTTACCACCGCGCGTTTGACTGCTAATGTGATTTAACGACAAGGAACCAAAATTGGAGAATGGTTATACGGACGACACTATAATAATGGGGGTAAATGAACATTGCCAGTCACCGGGGATTTTGTATTGTTTTCCTACTTTCCCCCTATCGAATTCCTGCCACTAAAACATTGAAAGCGACTTCCGTGCATTGTCCCGCTGAAATCCCAGCGGTACTTGTGTTCTGCTGCTGATACAATTAACAACGATATTCTGGTGCTTGGTGGGTTATTATGGGCTCCTTTCTTCCAACTAATATGCTCTGATGACAGTAATGAAAACATAATATCAGGCAACAATGCCCATTTTTCTCTTCGTTTTGCAAGTATGGATAGGTGTATTGTGTAGCGAGGTATTTTTCAGCATTCCTATAACTTTCCCTCCCTCCGTTGTTGGCTTCCACAGTAGCAAAAGAAGTTTTGTTTGGTTTTGCTGTCTCTTTCGGAAAAAGTTTGCAAAAATGAGTGTAGTCGACCCGCTTTCTGTTCGGAGTTCCCAATTAATGGTTTCTATTCTGCAAGCTGTTATTTCTTTTAACTCCCCAACTTTCAGAGCACTAGTTGTATTAGGGAGAGAGAGAAAGAAAGGCGGAAAAGACGAACGAGAGTGGTAGCCCTCCAGGCAGCAATAATTATTTCACTGCGGACAAAAGTTGGTGAATTGAATAATTTAGAGATTGTGTGTGAATAACCGCCTCTCTCCTCTACGTCAACGCTCTGTCGGTAGTAGCAAGGATCAATTCTGTGATTTCGCCAGTCCCAGTCTCTATTTCTCTCTCTCTCTTTCTTTCTGTTTATACTACTCTTCCCTTTTTGCTGGGAAACCATTAGAAGCTTTGTAGACAAAAATAGGCATTTCGGCGTCCTCAATTTTTATAAACAGGACCGTTCAATAGTCCACTGTCAGTGGTTCTTTGAGCGGAGTCCAAATTGAATCCAAAGAGTAACCGCTGCTTTTGAACCTAAATTTTGACAACAGTCAACCGCGTTGCTATAATTGGTCTAGGGTACTTCAACACTCATCACGTAAAGCATTCTACTTCTACTTTCATGCTTCCCTGCTTATCATGCTTAGCCACCATCACAAAACCCTAACATCATCGTCAGCATTATCGTAAATCAAATAAAAAGAATACTTGGTTGGTTGGCTGGTTGGTATGAAATACATAATATGCAATGCATCCTCCATCCATCCATGCCTTTGTCTACACATGTTGGTCCCGAGAGTGATGCTGTAGTAATTGTTGTTCTTCTTAAGCCCCATTTCGGTCCTTCTCGGCGTTTGACGTAGTGGATTACAGATTGCTTTCAGGAACTAACCAAAATAGTAAAGAAGGGAATATCTGGAACAGAACATAAGGTTGTGGTATTATAACAAATAATAAGGTTGCCATTTAATCCTAGTAGCTATCCCACTAACAATAATAATAATAATAATGATAATAAGAAAAAGGAGAATATTAGTCTTTTGCTAGAGATCATAGGTATACACAGCAACGGAAATTTGAATGTTCGTGTCCGTCCGTGTGCATAAAACAGGAGATGAAAGACGAGATAAACCTTCAAAGATGAATAGCACTTGAAGAACTTCAATAACGCCGTGTTAGAATCACTGTGTGATCCGCCATGCAATCGGCAATGTGGTGTGGTGTCACAGTGTCTTACAGAGTGACTTACTTAGCAACACAAATTAACTGGGACTATCGCCTATTCGTGCAGAATCCACAATTCACAGCCAGCAATAGTGGTGGTGCATGGTGGTGGGGAGAACCTAGAACAGATTTACTGTGTGGTCGCCATATGAGCCACTCGGTTTGTAGTTTCTAGCGTCACTTTGAAGGTTGTGATGGGGAAACCTGAGAATGAGATAGTAGGTGGTTGACAGAAGAATATAATACTTTTTATGAGCCTATTTCACAATTTTACGGCAAATTCTGAAGATACGCGATCACATTCTTTGGCAGGCTTTGGCATATAGACGTGTATACTGATGGAGATAGGTGTGTGCGAGCATACTCTCACACGGATCACGTTTGCTTATAAATTGTCTTAATATTATTTATATGGACATATTATGAATTTTTTTCATACTCTTCTTCTAAACATCTCAGGATGAGGGTAGAGAGATAGAGTGACAAGGAAATAAAAGGGAATGAGAGGATGTTGTTGTACTTTTACCGGCAATAAAACATGCCTCATAAAAGGTAAATGGGTATAAATTGTGTATTTTTTATTATGGTGATACGCACGGACACATGCCACGATTGCTACAATCGCCAGCAACAAAACTACATTGTTATCCTCATACATAGTTACAATAGAGCAGTAAAATGACAAAAACCTGAGGATCGATGAAATATCGAACTCACCACATATGACCCCCCCCCCAGAAAATTCACCCGAACAGGGGGAAAGTAGCGAAAGCTTTTTATCACCAAATATTCTTCCGGGCGAACATAACCTTCCCTTTTTCACAAAATCATTTCGCCTGGAATGCTGTGAACTTGAGCAGAAACATTCTTGGAAATAAGTTAACTGAAAAAAAAATTACCGGCCAAATGTTCTGAATAGTAGTATCAAACATATGCAATAGTGAACCTGGTTTCAGGATATAAGTAACCTTCAAACTTTTCTCATTCTGGGATAATCTTTAAATATTATCAACGGCTGATTTTCCAATTGTGGCTGATTTTCCAATTGAATCAAAGTACAGCCAATCATCATGAATAAATATTAAACCCCCAAATAACCCATCTCCATCCAATCAGTTCTAACTTCAAACAATATTATAACTTTCTAAGAATAAAAAACTCGGTAATAGCCTCCTCTCCTAACACCCCCCCCCAAGTTTTGCCAACAGGACAGAAATTTCTCCAAATCATAAATACTGCCTATGATCTTCTTTGATCATGTGAAACTGCACATTTTTTTCTTCTGTACTAACTGCACGCCTCATTTTACCCTGTAAAATACATCAAGCTGTACTGTGCACACAAAAAAAAGAACAGAGGCTTGCGACAAGACAAGCTTCCACTTCCTTTATGTCTATCATAATGAAGCGCCTCACATAAAACCAGTAATGAGATGTATATTTGGTGTTCCAATTCCAATATTAATAAAATATCTGACATTTTCTTTCTCTCTCTCCCTCTCTCTCCTTTTCCCTCTAAATCCCTTTTCTACACGCACACCACACATACTTGGGTACACTAAAAGCTGATTTTCGCCTCACTTTCTCTCCCGATTCCCATTCAGAAATATGATTCAGAAATATGCTAAATTTACTGGAATATTAAGGAATGTTTTATTACATGTTTAATAATAATTCCCTCTCACTCTCTTCATACGTAAGTAATTTCTGGTATTTTGCGGTTTCACGCTTTCAGCTAAAGCCTGCCAGCTCTCTCTCAAGTCGTTCTGGAAACTTTGAAAGTCAAGAATGTCAGCCCAACACCACCAAACACATTCTGCATATCCGCTTTTCGCGAGAGGCAAAAAAGAGGCGGAATGCAAAAAAAGCTGGTTTACGTTTCCGTCAGAAGGGATCCGTTGATTATTTATCTTTTCCCCTTCAAACCATTTAACTCCACATGCACCGCAGTTGAACCATGGTTTTTCTAGCATTGCTAAAAGGTAAAGTCGGTCGTTGCTGTTGTGGGAGAAAATGAAAGTGGTATTTTATTTGATGGCGGAGCAGTAGGAAAAGCCGAGGTATAAAACGCGTACGTTTGCTCGCGTTTTTATGACCTTCTATGGTGAGTAGGGACAGAAAACGATCGTAGTGGTGGGGAAATGCTCTTGCATTTTCTTCTGGCGAGTTGTTTCGGTGTGTGGCGCTCTTCTATATTATTTGTTGACTAAGAAGAACTATGCGTAGGATGATGTAAAATAAACGGAACAGCTTAAAAACGCGAGGCTTGTTTTGCAAAAAAATAGAGAGGAATATTGTGGTGTAGTCGCAAGTCGTCTGGTGTGGTGGGACGACTATCTAAACAGGATTGTGTAACGTGGCGTTGACGGATAAATACCTGAGAATTTCATAGAAAGTCAGTCATAGTTTGTTTTTGGGTGGAAATGATGCGATTACGTATCATTTCTCGACCAAATAAAACCTCGACAACTTATTTTCCTTGCTGAACCGATAAGAAATTATTAAAGCGGTAAACATGAACGGTATGTAATTGCTGTAGAATCCCCAAAATAGATACAAATGATTAATGATTATCGACGGTACTCAAATTCGATTCTTAAATTGGTTGGGGATGGAATTTATTTGAGTTTGATGCAGGTGAAACCAAACGTTGAAACTTTCTTCATAATAAATGAAACCTGCCAAAGAGGCAGGAAAAAACGACTAGAATAATGATTTATTTTAGTTAATGGGTTGTAACAAGTATTCTGATTTTTGGAAGCCATTCATGTTTTTGTATTTATTTTCTTTCTAGGAAGTCCCCAGATGCAAAAGGATGGAGAAATGAAATGAGAAAAATGTGAGTGGCGGAGCTGTTTACTTTTAGGTTGCTGGCGTGATGTGTGACAACGGAAAGAAGATTTAGTAACGGCATATAAAATTGAAAGGTGCAACCATTGAGGGTACGCAGGTTCTCCATCATCACAATCATCCTCCTCCTGGACCACCAACGCCACCACAACCACCTCAAAAACAACAGCTGCAAGATGACAATCTTGGAGTATTCCGAGCTACACAACAACCACAATCCCAACAATCCACTCAACAAACAGGTCTTCCAGCGTCTGCATCCTCCACCAGTCAGCAGCTACCTACAGTACCACAAACGGTTCGTCCGGGTCGGCGACCCTTGCCACCAGGACCAGGTTTCTATCATAGAACGCTATCCTCCTCCTCCCTTCATTCGAACAAGTGTGTGCAGGTGGCCAAAAGTCGAAGCGAGTATTGTGGGATCAACCAGGTGTGCAGTAATAGTGCACATGGTGGAACAACAACTGGGAGCAACTATGACCTACTTCTTGGGCACTACAATGCCAACTTGAACCCCAATTTGAGAAATAATTTAAGTAGGAGTGGGAACATTGTATACCGTTGTGGTGGGGCACTAGGTGGAATCGGGGTATCTGTTCAAACCGGTGTGGTGATTCCATCATCCTCCTCCCAATTATCTTCTAGCGGAGGAATCTCTTTCGTAGACAGTAGCATTTTGGAAGTTGACGGGAGTAATACTGCTTGTGTCTCTTCTCTGCCGCAGCAGCAGCAGCAACAGCCAACACCACCAGAACGCAGACTGTTGGTCCGAGGCTTGTCCCGGAATGCCTTTTTCAACACTCCCCAATATCAGCAGCAGCAACAACAGTACTATTGGCAGCTACCACCACAACAACAACAGTCACACACATACCACTTAAATAATTCTTTTGAGCACCAGTATCAACTTCAGCAACAGTTTCTTTCCAAGGTACAAAGACGCGGGGTGGCCGGCTCCCAACCGGATATATCTCGTTGCACCGGCAACATTAATACCAGCAGTAGTTGTGTGAATCCAGCTAGCTTGGCAATGACGCCGTTGTCACCATTCTCTCACATGGGGGGAGCGGGTTCTGCATCCTCCCATCAAGTGGCTATCGACATGTCCTCTGCTGTTCCTACAACGACGAGTCCTCAAACAACAAGGAGACTTCTACCTAGAATTATTACTAAAAAGACTGACAACTCCGTGGTCCTCCAGGGTGAAACACGAACTCCCGGGAAGGCTGCATTCAGCACTACAATTGCACCCTCTTCCTCCTACTCAGACCCCATGGCAACAAGTTACGTGTCTCCGGGCTGGAAGACGTCAGAGTGTAACAGCAACCGGAAAAAACTTTTTTCCTCTCAAATTCTATCCTCATCTTCGTCGGCTGCTGCGACCATTACACCAAAAAAGACTGACTCCAGCAGTGGCATGGTTCGTAACAACCAGGATATTCCTCACATTCTTAGTGGCGGCGGCAGCGGTGCACCTACTCTTGGCGGCGCCGGGGCCCCCACTGCACAAACCACATCGTCATCTTTCCATCAAACCAAGATGATTTACAAAGGTACAGATGGAAAGTTTTGCGGTGCTGTCGGAGAAGGAGCCTCTCCCATGCAGAAGGGAAAAGGTTCAAAGAGTTTAGTTCAGTTGAAAAATGTTCCTTCAAACATATCCGCACATTATCAAAATGCATCTATTAAAAAACTAAGGCATCCCCTGGAAGAAAACATTTTTTCTAGCTTGTTCATTACCTTGTTTGCCATTGCGGTCGCTATTATTGTGGGAGTACCTATTTTATGCGGGGCGGGAATGCTTGCCATTGGCGTCGTTTGCATTCGGTATGTCATCGCCGTTTGTCACGGATTGGTTTCCTACGTAAGGTTCATCTGTTCCAGCAGACAACATCCTACCAACAGCAGGTCCCTCCCCCCACAAATATTTCCCAGGGACAGACTCGCGTTCGCAAATGACATGAGATGGCTGGGGAAAAAGAGACGATCCCGTTGTCAGTCAATATTGCACACGCTACTGGTATTTGAGGGTTCTATGGATGTGGCAACGCTCCGTCACCTGATTCAAACGAGGGTACTTCGTGCTGAGACACCGGAAGGAGAGCTGGCATACCCCAGACTACTTCAAAAACTGGTTAGCGTCACTGCTGGTTACATGTGGGAGCTGGATCTTACCTTCGACATACAAAATCACATATTTCCAGGTCCCACCCATTTTCAGAGTGAGCAACAACTGCAGCAGTATATCGGTCGACTACTAACAAAAGAGTTACCCTTATCCCGACCCTTGTGGGAGATACGCGTGCTGCCGAGTTACTACGGTTCTGGAAAGGACACCATGGCCATTCTGCGAGTTCACCAGTGTCTAGCGGATGGCATGAGTTTGATCCGAATTCTGAGTCATTCCCTGGCAGATCATCAGCTAATGCATGTACCACAAAGACCACATTTCGCTGGCATGTCCTTCGGGTTTAATCTACTCCGCTCTCTAATTGTTGGCCCATTGACCATATTTTTATGGTGGTTTACAACATTTCGAGATAAAAACCTCTTTTCCGTTCCCCTGCCCAAAATCCACCGAGGTCGAAGAAGAAGAAAGTGGTGGCGGCTATGGTCTTTATTGTGGCGAAATCCAATGAGATGGTTTAGGGGTCACGCCACTGTCATCTTCAAAGCTGAACCCGGCGGTGATGAGCTCGAGGCTAAGGTCAGTTTCACTAGTAGCTTGGGCAGTAGCAGCGATACATGGAGTAGCTGTGATTCCTCCTCTGATGACAGTGACAATGGAAGTGAACACAGTGGCGGATCCAGTTCTCCCAGTGCCAACAAAAAGCGGGGTAAATTTGCACAAATAATACGTTCTCCAGTTCAAAGTTCCTCAAAGGACGAAGAGCTTACCACCAGTCAACGAGGGAGCGGTAGCACTGCTTTGCAAAATCAGCACAACACTCTATCCCACGAGACGACAGCTGCAACAGCAGCTCTTCAACAGGATAAAGGAGGAGACGGGGCAACCTCTTCAAAAAGTACAAATTCAAATCCAGCCTTCGAAGGAAATCTGAGTCGATCGACCGTAAATTTGAATAAGTGTATCGGGAAACGGTTATCCGCTTCCAAATCCTCCTTGCAAAGTCAGCAGCAGGATCCCGCCACCACCGGAGGAGTAAATCCCCAGCCGAAACCCAAATCTGCTAATACTTGCACCAGGGTGGTGACATCAGCCGGAGGGAAAGCGAAGACAAAGAAGAAGGCTAAAAAGAGGAAGAAAAGAAAGAAACGACGAGGAGGTGGTAATAATCACCACAGGAGGAGAAGATTTCTCGGTGGTGGTAGGAAAACGAGCTTAGCTTCCAATTCATCAGGTTCCTCCTTTACCTCGTCCACGTCGTCCTCCACACGTACAACTTTTTCTTCCTCAGGATGTTCATCCCGTCCAGCAGCGTGGAACGTGCTGTGGTCTGCGCCAATGACGCTGCCCAAAGTGGCGAGAATTAAACAAATTATGAGAAGCTCCTACAATGATGTTCTCCTCTCCGCAGCAGCGGGAAGTGTCCGTATGTACATGCAGGACCAAGGGATCCCTTATCCCGACGACGTCCAGGTAACTAAAATTACCTAACTTTATTATTTACATTTGCCTCATGGAAGCAATAAATAGCCGCAAAATATAGTTAAAATATTAAACACTTTCATCTTGCTTGTGTGGCACTTTCTTCCGCTGTTGATAATTGACCTCTTACCTACCTCCTTTATTGCTATCACGTTGCTTGCTCAAATGCGTCAGGGATGCTAGAGAGTAATTAAATTAGTTTGCCGTGGACGAGACCCACCAAAACTGTGCAGTCAAAGTATCATGTTTTATTTAGAATACAGCTTATGTAACACTTCGCAACGGTTGCCAGTTACCAACATTGCCCAGCATCATTGGTAGACCCGGTCCCTTAAAAGCAATAATGCATTTCTGTACGTGTTGCAAAGTAGTACGTTAAGGGAGAACTGCTTTCCCTCTGTGTACCATTTGGGACCGGGAAAAGTAGAGACTGCCTTTATCTTCTGCTAATTAAAAAGAGAGAACGTAGCGAGTTTGTGTTTTGTTTACAAGCAACAAAATAATAGGTACAAGCAACTTTTCGCTAGAGTTTGCGGTAGTTGGGAAAACATTTTCACGGGAGGCATGTGAGCAGGTTGTAGGAAGTACTCCTTTATTATTTCTAACTGCTGCCATCATCGAATTAAAATTATTTTTTCTCTGTCGTGTTGGCTGGTGAAGTAGGGAAGGAGCCCACTGTGTAGTTTACTAGTTACTAATCTGTATTATTTTTCTCTTTCGTTCTGTTGTGAAACGGGAGTTCTAAGAAAAACAAAAGGAAAGAACAATACCAACGCCATACAGACGCTGTCATGTTGCTAATTAGAGAAAGGATTTACGGCTCTTTGTATATTTTGTATAATCATGCAGATTTAGCAAGGTGGCGGAACACCCTGCCAGACAGAGTCGTTCACCAGAATGATAACAGGAAGGCAGGAAAAGCTTACTTTTATTAAGTATTATTTCAAGAGCATCATCATCTCCGCTCAGCGAGTGTAATAAAGAAAGGGAAGAACTACCAGCCTTCGAGACGGCCATTATTGCAAAATCTTTCCTGCAAAGTTACGTTGAAAATCGAGGTGATATATGAACGTGAACAGTAACCCCAAGATGGAAAATGTACTCGTAAATTTTATTTTTTTAAATCGCGGGCCCCTTTCCCTCTTTCGGTACAAACGGCAGCACATACCACCACACACAACCCATGTCCTCGCTACTGAAGAAATAAATCTTTTTGCAGAGCAACATAAAACGACAATACAACGGTAGAAGCAGCGGTTTACTACGCAGGAAAACAATGTTTTTTTTCTTCTCTCGTTTTACTGGTCAAGTCTTCTTCTAACTCGTTCGCCGTCGTGGACGGACACAGTACCTGCCATTGTCTACCTGATTGCATTGTTTTTATTTGCTTCAGAACAAATCTCTGATCCTATTTTACTCCCAGTTGTTTTATGACGGTAAGGGTTCTCGACACAAAGTACTGAGCTTCTAAGTAAGTTAGTTGCGGTGGAAGCTGTGTGTGGCTATTCTAGCGTGGCAGAAAATGTAAAGGGCATTTATACAGATTGTTTTCGCTGCTCTGTGAACCAAGAGCTTTTTCATCCTTATCGTAATAAATTTTTGTTTTACTTCATTTATTTCCCCTCCCCGCTCGCTTTCTGATTATTTTGATAGGAAGCCGAAGCATGAGCATGCTACTGCTGCTGGTGAGGACGATGATGATGATGATGAGGTATTGTAAAGGAAATGTGATACTGTCTGAGAAAGAAGTTTGCTAACTGTCTGCTTTCTACCACCATAATACATTCCTACCTACATTAGAGTAGATGATGGTGGAAATGGGAAGCTTAGGTTGGAGCCTTGAGAGGGTCTTTTCTGGTCTCTCTCTCTATGAGCCCACGGTTTCGCAAATCCTAATCGTCTGGTTGTGGCTGTGTCATCATGAGTGGTGGTGGTGGTAGGGGAAAATGTGCTTTCATGAAACCAACTAACCATTATAAGTATTGCTTCATCGCTTACTGTTATGCTTCCTGTTGAGTAAACCTGTACAAATATATTTGTTGTCGGTTACCATGTATGTTTGTGGAAACGGAAAGTATGAAGACGATGATGTTTTTTCTACGGTGGTGGTGAAGTGAAGGGGGGATTTGATGGGATATTGCAAGACTAAATGAGTTGAAGTTTTAAATATTAACAAAACTAAATTTCAGGTGGTTATTCCGGTGGACCTGAGGAACGACATTGCATCACCCAAGCAAAGTACCAGACTCGGCTGTAAAGTATCATCAGTATTGGCTACAATGCCTTCCGGGATAGAGTCTGCCATCCCCAGATTGTGGGCGACGAGACATCGTCTGGATGAGCTGAAAGCCTCCGCTGACTCGGTTGTTGCGTACGGCGCAACTACCATTCTCATGAACATGCTGCCTCACCGTATTGCTATCCCCATTTTGGAGAGTATCGTGAATAAGGTAATAATAATAGAAAATAAGAGGCTCGCATAATTTATGAGAGTTTTGTTTCAGAAAACTGGTGCGAAAATGGAGCAGCGCGTTTTATTATTCATTTATAATAGCATACACTTTCATTCACATAATGTTTCATCTCGTCAGCGGGCGAGTTCATTTTTTTCATTATTTCTCTTCAAGTCATTTTCAAGTTTCCAAATAGTTTTCTCTCTCTCTCTCTTTCTTTCGACAGTGTAAACCAGCAAAAATATTATCTCTAGAGATCCTATCTACTTTTCTTACAATATAATACGTATTTCCTACATTGCATTTTGAGCCTCGTGCTAATACAAAAAGTAGGTTGTGGCGGAATTGCTTCGCTTACATTTCCAGGAAATGGCATATTGGTGGGAAGGGTTTGGGAGGTGGGGGTGGTGTCTCAAACGGAAACTTCTTCTTTTCCCGTGTACTGCCTCCAGTGAATTTCAACTTCTCGCTGTACTCCGTTCCAAATCTGTCCAAATTTTTCGACGTTGACGCTGAGGAGGTTAGGATCACATTTACACTGCATTGCACTTCCCCAGAACGCTCCTCGTGGGCATTAATAATGTTATTTGTTTTACTTATTACGTTGCTACTACAAGACTCACTGGCATCTCGCACCAACGGTACATTTCCACTGTTATTGTTAGAGTCTATGTCGGCGCTACCTTGCCCATCCTCGTCAAACTGGCTGCCACTTTCATTTGAACTAGAGCCATCATCATCACCCTCATCCTCCTCGTGGTCACTTTCCTCCTCATTGACAAATATTGCTGTTGTTGTCGTTCTGGGTGTTGTGCTCATTACTGGCATATCAACTACACTTGAATTGCTGGGGGTAGTGCTACTGACATCACCAGTGGATCTGTTACCGTCACTACTATGCGCACTTGTACCGGCATTCACACTGTTGTCGTCACATTGCAAAATCCCACTTTTGTCCCCATACGGCATTGACTGAAATTTTGACATCAGCTTTGCATAACTAATTGCTTCCTCGTATGTTGGTGGGGGTTCTTCTTCTACAGCATCCTCATACATCATTGGAATGCGACATGCCTCTTTTGAGGAGCCACCGCCACCACAAAGGTTAGTATCGAGAGCAGCAGCACTTGTCGTGATTGCCACAGGCCCGGTAAATCGTATTCCTCTGCTAAAGCTCATGGTATTTCCCAAGGATAAAGGTAGGAGACTACTAGGACGAAAACTTCCTCCAAAACGGCTTTCCGAAATTGACGATGATCCTCCAACAGCTACTGCATCCAACGGGAAAGATGTCAAGGACTGTCGGGTGTTTGCCGGTGGTCGTATATCTGTGGGATTACACCAAAAACAAATCATTCACCCATTTTACCCGGGAAATTATCAAAGTAGAAACCGCTCATTAATTTACCCTCTTCATTTAATATTTCTTGCATTACGAATAAAAATAATAATAATTTGCGCCTTACCCCCACCAAATCGAGCCTTCAGCTTTCTATGGAAACACTCGAAAAACACAAGGATCAGAATAATCAGCCAACACTAAAATTAAACGCAATCAAAAACAAAATAGTTTAAAGATTTACCCCAGCAACAACAAAAAGATTAAAATAATAACAAAGCCAAATCATCACTCTTAATCTGTACAGCTAAACAGGGGCTTAACTTAACGTACAACGGCACAGCACAATTGACTTACAATAACAATGAGAGCATCACGATCAGCCATGATGCTCCTTGTTCCTCAAATATACTGGAGATTACGCTCCGCTACTGTGTGTGTACCTATTTGTGAAATTTTTTTGTATCCTATTTCCTTGTTTATCGTTGCCAATCAAAATGTGCGCATTCATTCATGCATTCGATGATGATGACATGCAAATAGGAGAAATGCAGACTTACAACTCAACAAGTTAAATGTCTTCTTGTTCTGCACGCTATAATCTTTGAATAATTGCAGCATCGCCGTATTACTAGCACAGCCACGAACCACAATAACGAAAGTCATTTCATTGATTGCGAATTGCAGTACAATATTGTGAATTCATATGACCTTGTAAAAATGTTGCTGCGGCCACACTACTGTTCATGATACTAGGAGTAGGGGATCGGTATTTGCAACTGTCAAAGGAACGAATATACGATGACGACAGTGACGAAGGTAATAATAATGAGGCAAACCTTGAAGAAAACCTCCTCTTCATTATTGTACACACACACCAAGTTATTTTCAAAACAAAAGTTTATTCTAAGCTGGCCGAGAGTAGGAAAGGAGGAAGAAGAGCACAGCACTGGTACTTCTAGGTAGAGGTGGTGAGGCACAGGGAAATAACAAGAAGCAATGATGAACGTTTCTGAGTTGATTCCTTCGAAAAACGCATTGATTAGAAAACCCCAGCAATTTTGTAGATGAATGAAAGACGACGATTATATTTCTGGTGGTTACGAAGTCAGAATTGGAATAGTTTGTAATAATAGTTGATGATTTTTTTTATCCCACGTATCTACCGCCGTTTTTAATATCTCAACGCAAGCGAATGCACACACACAGACACTGACAACATTGGGGAACAATGGAAGCGTACGAAAATGACATCATAGTGGGACAGGCGTTGCGGCAGTGACCTTTTTCATTGGAAGAAGGTCAAAGAGGAAAACGAAGTCTGCTATTAGATATTGCTATGTAAATTTTATTATTATTTAAATTTTAATTTTCAAATAATGGTGAGTGGTCATGAACTTTTGCTGGGAAGCTGAGATACGATCACTTCACGAATGAATTCAGAACAATGAAACATTTCCTCCACGCGAGCACGTTGCACGAATTCACAGACGGACACAATGAAACAATGTGAGGATGAAAGGATGGCATTGAAGGTGGTATTGGGCTGGATACTAATGGAGACAATGATGTTACGTAATTAATTAGACTGTAAAACTCTCACACAGCAGTTACATCAATTCTTTAAGGAATTTTTTTTTGCAAAATGGGCGACACACGTGTATGTCTACGTCTGGTTCAACGACAGAAACATGGAAATTTATTTTGGAGCCTGAAATAAGCATTTACACGACCAACCAGGACGCTTCGCTGTCCCGAAAAGACGTTGTGGTTTCGACCGGAATCGTTGAACTGAACGGCGCACGAAAATCAGTAAAGCAAAGCCATGGCATGATTGCTATGACGTTGCAGTGTGTGATTACTGAGAATATTACCATACATACCACAAATAATTTGCCTGATTTCACTTTTTATTGCTCAAGCTCAAGACTAACTATGCAAATGATTGCGGAGCAGTTTAACAATGGTTACATTATTATGCTAAATTATTTCGGGCACGACTTGTTCAAATGGCAGTACTTGCGATGGCGATTAAACTCCCCCCTCAAGAAACAACTACATTTTCACTTTTCAATCTTATCCGTAATGTTTTACTAGATAGGGCTTCAACAAAAATACAAAGAAACAAAGTAGACAGGGTATTCTGTACTGCAAAGCTGTACTCTTCACGTTAACTTCAAATTAGCAAATGAGACGTTCCTTCAGGTAATTTTCAGCGTAAGACTCTCTTCCGTCCCAAAACAAGTTCCGTTCTTAAAAGAACACAACGCATGCAAAAACACTGGTGCACTTTTATTTTTTTCAAAGGGTCACTTTCTTTTCTGCATACCAAATGTGTCAGACGAAAAGAAAATCAATTTCACTATCAGTCGTCCGCAGTAATGATGACGTCGCCGATGAAATTAAAGAATCCTTTAAAAAAAACTGGTGTAACCACTTCACTTGACTGACACTACGGCAGAAAATCTAATCCGCGATACCGCATCATCCTCACCGCCATAACAACTGGTTGTGGCGAACAGCGAGATCTTGAACAGCTCTATAGACACTGTAATTTTGAAAGGAGACCCTGCTAACCAAATAATAATAACAGCCGCAGTTGTAAAATAAGTAGAGGTAGAGCAGTAGAACAAGACAAGAACCGTTGTCGTTAAATCAAGTTAACGTTTTAGATTAGCTGACTATCATTTCCAATACATCGCCGAGCAGCGTACAAAAGCGACCCCAGTTGTCTCCCTCGCTCTACTCACACAGCCTCGTAGTAAGTGCATTTGCCTCATAAAACACAATAACCAATAACTCGTCGACGGTTCGGCGTCTCGGTTGCCAGTGTTGCCTAAACTCTTCTGTGGGATTCAAAGGATTTATTTAACTTAATACTGAACAACAAAACGCTGTACACCTTTTCAACGCTGCGCTGCTGCTGCTGTTGTTCATTTTTTTACTTTGTAGTATTTGGTACGTGCTTTTCATGGTATGCACCTGGCGTTGGTGGTTTGGTATGATGGTGGTGCTGGTGGTGGTTGCTTCAAGTGTGCATCCCCATTGCATATCGCGTATCACCAAAAAAGTAAATCTAGGTAAGTAAGCCGAATCGTCATCATCATCATCATCTTAATATCAGATATGAGTAGTGGTGCGGTGGTGGTAATGGTGGTTTCAGGTATGTGTCAGTGCTTTTATAGGTATGCATGTGGTGCTGTTATTAGTTGCACTTTTGTAGTAGCGCATACTTTTGCACACTTTTACATTGTTATATATTATTATTATTATTCAAATTTATATACATATTATTCTGCATACGCCTCTCATGCTTACAGTCGGTATATTGTAACTTTTTACGGTGATGATAACAGCAACGGTGCCTATGGTAGTCGTAGGATAAGTGAATGATCTGATCATCATCATCGTCGTAACAATGAACTTGGCTGCGAGGTATTAACACGGTCATAATAATAATCTTCGTCGTTTTACTATTTCGTAGTCTCAAGTTGCGATTCATTCCGCGTTCTTACGTTTAGCGAACAATATGGATGCCTATTGAACGCCACATCTGCTGCGTGTGTGTGTGTATATATATATGCTTTACTGGCATTCCGAAACTGTACCTACGTACGACTTTTCATTTCTGCTTTGAGGCTTTACGCGTGTATACATCTTTCAGCAAAATGAAAATGACACATTTTATTTTTACGAAAGTTTGCCTGCAAAACGAAAAGTGTAATGTAGTTGATAGTAAAAGGATAATTTGAAAATATTGCTAATAAATGTGGTACTAGATTTTACATTATTGCTTGTCTACTTCACCGTACACTAATTGACCTTCAACTTAATGACGGCATGTTTTTGCCTTTTTAATCTTTTGAACCAGTGAGGCAGAGCAAAATTGCCCAAAAAAATGAATGAAACGTTTGAACGCTGAAGGAAAGAAGAAATTGGAGCGTTGAAGCTGAAAGTGTATATAGTAATAATAATAATGAGAATAATGAGGCATGGTTTTTGAGTTGATGATAGTGGCAAATGATAGCACACATTGATCATTTAAGAGCATTTTACCATTTTTTGGAGGAGGAGGAGGTCGGCGGTTCATTAAACCTATCCCAATACCTAACCCGAAGAAACTGATCGGTTTTTCAAGGACGGATCACTTGTACGAAGGATTGAAATGTAATGTAGCCACTTTTTAACTTGACGTATGTAGGATTAAGCAGCGCCGACAGTTATAGCTGGCTTTTTATCAAATGTGTATATGTATTTACTTTAACCGCTATTTAAATATCCATGTGGCCTGTGGTTAATCTCGATGCTGTGAGTGAGATAGAATGGAGTGTGGTGGATTTGTTTGAAGATTATTCCTTTTGTCTGAAGCAAAGAGTACACTGTGACAGAAGTAGTAAAACAGTCATCTCATCCCTTTTTTATCTCTGGTACTCTACTTGTCATTGTAATAAGTAGGAATGTTAGCTTGAATTGTTCGTGTGAGCAAATGTCCTTTTTCGCCGAATTAAAACAAATTCTTTCTGCATTGCAGTGTGTACGTAGGCCATGTACAACAGCATCCTATTTTTAAATCTCAACTGTTGTACCATCCCCACTGTTGACTGCATAACCTGGTTTTTCTCTTTGCTTCAGCTTATCCTTATCTGCTAAGACAAAGCCCTCAATGCATCTTGCAAGAAAATGTATGCTATTCCATTCACTTTGGTCGTGTCGGTCAGTCTTGTGAAACTACCTGTTTCCCCTCACTACCGCGGTTTTTATTTTTGAAGGGAGCATTTTATACAAATCTTGAAAGCTGCGGGAAATCCTCGCACATCTCTAACATTATTTCAAATTACAGCTGTACTGTCGCCCAATGTGACTGTAGCACATTGCAGGATTAGCTGCGGTATCATTTTCAATTCTCCTTAAAAACGGAAATTTAGGGAAAACAGGCGAGGTCTAGTAGTATTTTTGCAAATGCAAAATTGTAGTTATCGTGTCTCAACTTCGACAATTGGTAACCTTGAAGATGTTGGAGACTAGGACTATGTGCAAATAGATATAAACAAGCTTTTAAACCATAGTAGAGTCGTCATCCCACTAGCGCAACATAATAGTATGTAAAATTGTCAGCTAACCTCTGCTTAACTCACAAACAAACGAAAGTACATGTTTCTATGTTGTTGTCAATAGTTCCTTGCCAAATGATTTGTCACCCCTTCCTTACCCATCCACGCGACATAACGGTGCAGTAATTAGCATTCAAAGGTAGTAAACATTTTACTTCGTCAGAATTAACTTTACTTTCTGTACTTCTCAGCCTTGCAGATTCCTGCCACCTCATTCATTATACACTGGGTATCATACCTAACCTAATGCTGCTGCTGGTTGTTTTTATCTTCATTACATTTTCCTTCCATTGACTTGCACTGCACTACACTATTTACTATCGTCACAACCAATTTTATGCGTCGCTAAAGTCCGTCGGCAAACTTTGTGGTGAACATATCGTATCTCCTTTTAGCTGATGATGCCGATATTATCTTTATTAGGGACTTTATTCTATAGGGAATGAATGAGCTGTGGTTCATATTATACCTAACGGGTTTACTTTTGCAAAGATGAGCGACCCTATCGGGTATCCTTTTAGCATCTCTAATTTCATCTCATTCTTTTTCATCAACATGATGATGATCGGTTTCTGCACGTAAACAGGAGAGAAGGGGAACTTAAGAAGACCTACTTGCGCACATATTTCTTTTTTCGTCGTGTCCCCTCCCCGGTCTTCATCATTATCATCGTTATCCTACTTATCATCGTCATTAGACGCGAGATATTTGCTTTCATACAACTTTCCTTGCACTCTGTCAGCTTCGAGCTCATTATTACAGTGCTACTCCATCTCCATGAGGGAGGATATATATATATAGACATGTATAGGTACTCCAGGTTATCATATCTTTAATCATCACACTGCAACCAATGCCGAAAGGAAAGAGGAAATTTAAAACTTTGCTACCATGAACATCATCGTCGTCGTCCTCCTCCTCCTCATAAACTGAAACTTCTCCTCTCCTCCTTCTGTTTTTGCTCTAGTGTTTCCTATTATTTTTCACGACCGAAATGCTCATGGATGACGTCCTCCCGGTAAATCTTGGTTCGGTAGCTACCTTCACTATCTCTACAGTACCATTTAATACGACGGAGGTTTGTAGGTTAGAAATATTACGTGTTTCAGAAATGATTATAACAATCATTTACGTCATACGTGTATGTATATTATCTGGGTGTCAACACAGCTCCTTCAATGGGACACCATTTAACCTGCCCAAGTGAGAAAACTTTTAGCCGTGGGACAAGCTCTAATTCTTCTGCCAGATTGCCATCGTCACCCCGTTGTAAAAAAAGCTTTCCTTTATGCACTCATTTTATCCTTACATAATTGTATGGCGGCCTTAATGGTTCATCTTATTTTTGTTTTTATGGCCAGAAATTTAACACATATGCTCCCCCTTATCACGAACATGAAACACGATTCCCATCATCATCACCATCATGCCCCTTTAAAGGATTAAGTATCAAATTACAATGCAATGGCAATTACCAATTTAATAAATTAACACCATCATCAAGAATATTCTCACAGGGATGGTTGCATGGTTTTGTCTCTCGCACACGTCAGGTATACAATAACATGCCTCCATCATCGTACGACAAAACAAAATTGAATTACAGCAAAGACGATAACGACCTAACAACTTGTCACTGTTAACTATTAAATGTTTTTCACGCTTCGTTACTCCAACGTAGATATTTTCTAGTCCCTCCTGGTACCTCCTTGCACTACAGCAGCTGCAGCTGCACTGTTGCACATCGTGCATAAATGCCAGCAGCGTCAGATGCGAGTCATAATGTGCATGATGCGCTTTATCCCTTTGTTGTTATTAAAAATAAAGATAAAATTAGTTATGTCTACCGTAAAATACGTCAAGGTTTGCTACTATTTGCTATTAACATAAAAATCCTGCAACTCTTTACTCGATTTCGTGCAATTTGTCATGCAACCCAACAAAGTATAAATCGTCTTAGCAGCAAACTCCTCTGCAAAATAGCTCGTTGTTACACAACAGAGGAATGAACCAAAGGAGTAACGTGGCAATTAGATTGAGCTAACGCAAGTTTTTCCGTTAGAGATAGCACGAAATTTAAAAAATGTTGTGCACTATTATTCTGACGTTTATTTTTCGCATCAGCGTCATTATCCGCACTCGACTCGAGCAAAAATAAAAACAGATTTGCCCCATCTCATAACTCATACCCGGTCAGAATGCAGCCCTGCAGTCCTAGAAAAGCAGTGAAATGGGTAATTAATTTTGGCAGTGTAACCACATAAATGGATTTTTTATTCGTATTGTCAATCAGAGTGAGGCCCTGCTGTTACTGCTGCTTCAAGGGAGGAAGATGTCTCGCAGAAAGGAACAGATTGGCGCTGAGGGACCAATCCAACCATTGTTTTAATTTTTTGCGATGAGGAGGGCTTCTAAGAGTACAGTTATTTTTTTATTGTTGTTATTTTTAGCAAAACTTATTACTTTGTTTACTCGATTGAAACACGTTACTCTTCAGCTAATCGTCAGCTGTGGGAATCCAGCCATGACATTGCGTCTTATTGCTGTTGTGGTGTTGAGACCTTTGAAGACAAACAATCGCGTCGAGCACACCAAGCATTTGTTCAACTCCTTTTTATGTAACTGGCTACACAACTGCTATCGTTTTATCACACCTTTTTTAGCGCACTAAACAACTAGTACTTTACTAGTTTTAAGTGGATGCAAAGGAATTTTGACAGCATGAAAATGGCACTTGAAATAATACCGATAAGAAAGTGGTTACATAGGCAGAGGCAGACAGCACAACGCTGTTTTGTCAGATGTTAACTTGTGAAGACGTGTAGGTGTAGTAGTAGTAGTAAGACTTGTGAGTGTGACTGACTGACTGGTTCCATTATTGTGCAAATGATGAAACGGTGAATGACACGCGGAGTCTTTGTTGTTGAAAGTTCAGCAAACAATTTTCTACTCCTTTGAAGAATTTCAAAGCAAAAGTGTGTGTACATACATTCCCAATGTATTGCCGCCCTAATTTTCAGTTTTTCTTGCCTGGCGGTTTTTCTCGTCCTGATATTATTTTAACCTACATTTTCTTCAATATAAACAACAGCTGTGAGTCGCACGACTTTTGATACGGTAATTGGATGAAAAGTTCAAAGACAAGTTAATGCGCACAATTGCGTGCTTTGTTGTAATAGGATTAAATACGATATTTCAATCTGCATTTATTATTAGGTAATGATCAAAGCAGCTCAGTGTTCAAGTAGAATGGAATTATGGAATGTTTGTCACTTTGAACGAGACATGTATGACGCAACTTTGAGAGTCTTGTGACCATCAAAAAACCCTTAAATTTTCATCCCGATTGACAGGCTTTTAAAAGGAAAGAGCTAAAGTTGTAAAGAAAAGGCAGTTTGTGGCTCACGAATCAGGCGTTATAACTGAGTCGTAAAATTTTACAGGGCACACCTGATGATGGGGTGGTATGACCCAACATTTAATCTTTAGAAAAGACAAGGAAAAAAAAAGACGGAAAGGAAGGGAAGGAAATTCAACAAACGTGTAGTGTCCCTTCACAGCCATCAACTCTCACCTTTACTGTAAAAGTTACTTTTCACTTCTTTTTCTGCTCTCAACTTTCACAACTTTACTTGTAAAGGGTTTTGTCTAGTGGTTTTTGGTCTTGAAAAAAGGCAGTCAAACATTTTCTAGTTATTTCAAGTTCTTGATCTTGACATTTTCTTGTATGCCCAAGCTTAAAAGTGCTTTTATTTTTATTTTCCTCGTTAACCGCCACTCTATTTTTAATAGGTGGCTGTCAATTCATGCCATTTTCGGATTTTGATGTACGTTATTCCTACACCATTTATATTCTGCACTTTGTACGTATATGGTGTGTATAACACGTTCATATAACTCATGTCATAGCCACGACTGCTGTAAACAATCCTGATTATTAATTACAACCACCCACCTACCGTCTCCGCCCGTCTGTTGTGGCAGTAACTCCAGTATGCAAGTGAATGTAAATATCACATTAACCCTAAGTAGGTATTTATAGGTATCATCAATCATTTACAGATCATCTAATGGGTAATTTATTTTAGTAGCAGGATATTATTCATCAATCAAAAATTTGGAGCTGTTGAAAGGGTCGTGTAGGTGACTCAATTGAGCTTAATTTTATTATTAAATGCAATGATGCAAACATTTAATTAATTTCATCTTCTAACGTACTTTTTAAGGTTCCGTAAACTCTCGGACGGGCTTTATTATCGAACGAAGAATGTAAAAAAAATATTTATAAATCCGTAAACTAAAATAGTAAATAAATATAATTTATAATTTTAAAAAGGTATCGTTTTGAACTGAACTACATTTTTTATAGAAAAACGTTTTTGGCAAAGTGGAAAAATTGACTTGACTATTCGTGCGATAGTGCGATTCTACTTACATGTACACATTGTTACAGAGGTTTAGATTTTTATCGTGAGATTATTGAGATTTAAATAACAAATGAAGTATGTAAAACTATTCATATTATGATTAAATTGAGACAAGTAAATTCTATACGGTTTACGCTCTTCCGTATATCCACTTTCCACATGCTTCCTAAATTACTCAGTAGTATTGTTAGTTGTGTTAGAATTACTATTGTTAATACGGCCACCGGTGAAACTGGAAAGTCCCATCACAGGGAAATTTGACTCAGGATTTATTATGTTGTTTCGTTGAGAGTGTGGACGTCGAGTAGGAATTACAATAACCGGATGATACGCGAAAACGTTATTGCTACTAATTGCATGTCCGCCAGCGTCACCCCCATGTTGCCTATTGAAGCCATACGGAAGAAGACGGTTGTAACTATTGTTGGGGTTGACAATGTATAAATTTTCTGTAGAGTCGGAGCGCCGACGGTACCCGTAATAATCATCATCTTCCTCCAGAATATTGACGTACTCAAACTGGTGAGCGTCGGAATTGGCAGCAAATGAAGTTCCGGTGCTGTCTAATGCATTACTTGTGTTAGTCCGCTGGAAAGCCCGAGTTCTCTCTTCCACTGCTGTCGTTACTGAAGCAGACACTCGAGTGGGAGCCTCAGGAGGCGTCCTTTGACAAAATTGTCCAAACGAGCCATTGCTAAAAGCTATATGAACTCGCTGATGGGTTCGGGCCCATGTTCGCCACACACCAAAGTGGTATCTGATTTAAATATACAGAAATAATTACAGTATTACATCAAATGGTCGTTACTGCTCAACCCCAAGTTGATGTGACAACAGCACCCCCTCTGCTCGTTAAATAAGTTATGCATTTATACAATTTAGTTGGTCATACTTCAGGGTAACATGACACCAGGTGAAGTACACAGCGAGAAGGAAAATGCTGAGTGTGACTAAGCCCATCGCCTCCCACCGCTCTCTTATGTAATACTGATGAGCTCCGAGACAGCACAAGTAGGTGGATATGACCAAGAGTGGAGTGAGCAGGAAAAAGCAAATTAAATCAGCAATCATGTTCCTTACATTAAATTGGTTGTCACTTTCCGTTAGGAACTACAAACAAAAAAACAGGACCCCCGCCCATCACCATGACAAAAGGTTTTCTATTTTTAAAAAGCAAAAGCATAAATATTTCAACGCCATGAAAGGAAATTATATACCTCTGTCCAAGTCCTGGGCATCTTTTTGGTCTTATAAATAAAGTTGCAAAGCTCGCATTTCTCACTATTTGACATAGTGAGCCAATGTTCTAAGCATGATAAATGGACCATGGCCACAGAGCCGGTACAGCGGCAGGGAGCAATAAGTGGCTCACGGCGACTCGCTGACGAGCCTTGAGAGGAATTCAGGGAAATCCCAGTGCAGTTTTCTGTGTCTCCTCCTATGTAGTAAAACAATGCAAAAAATATTTGGGTAGAACTATGTAGCACGTAAAAAGGAGGGGAAAAACCATGCGCAACGTTTCTCTTTGTTTTCAAAGAGAATACTGAATCATAAAATTAGAGCATTCGAATAAAGGTTTTTTTTAGTGGATTGCGCTCCGGCTATATAACACTATCGAGAAAAGCACGCTGCTGTCTTCTTCCTATTTCTAGCCGAACAGGAAGAATCAATAATTCACCGAAATAAAAGTAAATGGACTAGTTTTTTCATGACCAACCGTTGTCACTTTCAATAAAAAGCGAGAAAGGAGGTAAAAACCCTGTTTGTAGGAGCTATGTGCGTTTCTTCATAATATAATCATTTTTCCCACAGGAAGACATTTATTGGTTGTTACGTTGTTACCACTATTACTACACTCCGCTACCACTGTATCACGCCGTTTGCCAATAACTGGGAGAATGTACTTGTTATAGCGGAGAAGCCGTACCTTCATGACAAATTCGACAAAACTGGTAGCTCTTTTGACTGCTATTATTTGATTCTGGAGAGATATTACTCCGGGCTAACTCGTTTTTACTCCTTAGTGACCACGCAGACGATGAGCATGATTCTACCGAGGAGGAAGATAAATGCGTCTGCTGAACGGGGAGCACGGCTACTGTTTTACCGTTACCGTGGTTGGTATCACCACCAGCGGTTTCAACGCCACTATTACAACCCCCCCTAGAAATACGTAGTTCGTCCAACGTTTTAGTTTCCATTGCAGTGGTGATGGTGTTGGCAGTGCTGCTGAGGCTGTTCGTTGTTTCAGTCGTAAAAATTGATGAAGGGTTTACTACCGCCGCCATCCTTCGTTCTGGCGGACCCTGCCCTGATGAACAAAAAGATGAGTTTGATGTTGAAGACAATATTAAAGAGGCAGGGAGCAGAATTAATATATAAGCTCAGCTGTAACGGTTACGGGTTCATTACGAGCACCGGAGTCTATACTTTTTAAAGGGAAATGAAAAATTAATTGAGGTTCAACGGAGCAGCAACGGTGGACGTTATAAGTAATAATATAATTTTTGGCACTTGCTGTAACCCTGCAGGCTGCAGCCTTAAAAATAAAAAATAAAAAGACTACAGAAAACACCACCAGAACGAATGAGGTGCCTCCGTATCTTACCAAAACATACTGGCTTGACTTCCCATGGTGCGGGTAGATGCCATTAAATTAAAAGTCAATAGTAAACCATCCAAAGTCATAATGGGTCAATGAATACCTCTCTCACCCTCACGTATCTATGCATGATGAAATCTCTTCCAAAAGGAAAACTTATTTTCATTGCCTTATTTGAATTTGAATGCCTACTTTGAGTGCAGACTTTCTGTGATTTGCATACACTCAGAGATTACACGAAGCTGGTATTAAACGACTTTATTCACCTTGATCAGTCCTATGCTCCCTGCTCCACGCATCAGAAGAACGAAAAGAAGGGGAAGGTATCTCGAGAGAGAGAGAGAGAGAGAGAGAGAGAGAGAGAGAATTCGAGAGAGACAACCTAACAGTATGTTTGTACGTTAAACTTGGCTTATTGAGCGAGGTCGCATGCATAACAGGACATCGTACAGTCCTCATTAAATGTTCCGTGCCACTTATCATAATGCGTATCTTTTCCGTTTTAACACATTTCTATTTGTCTATGTTTATGAGCCTCCATTTACATACATTGTATATCTATAACGTTGCTTCTTTCCTTTATCGATTACAGGCCTCTCTACAATTCTGTAATTTACCTGGACCAACATCAACTACCGTTATTGGAGGGTATCCCCTTAAAGGAATTTATCCCATTTATCCCCCACCAGGACGGTTACGTGCGGCTATTTCTGTACTCACGTACGCAGACCAGGTTCATGTTACAGTACTCACCCACAGGTCACTTGTAAACGCTGGACCAAAATTGCTGAAAGGAATGACAGAACAGGTAGAGTGGGACAGACACATTACTTACCTTCATTATTATTCTGCGGTCTGCGTCCTCCTCAATTTAATACAAACGAATTTACTTCTGACTCATGCAGGTAGAACAACTTTCCCGGCAGTTATCCCAACGACGAGTACCCGGTGAGAGTCGCCGTTCTACAAGAAACTTTAATCAGGCTAATAATGCAGAGATTACGAAACCACCAACAAGACAGGTAACGTTCATGCTTGCTTGAAAACAGCTTCATACGTGTTTTGTTTTTATGTATACCGATTCCATTCTAAAAATGGTATGGCTTTTAACATAGCAAAAGCGATACATTTTAATCAGAATTCATCATCATCTGCACTGGAGTCGTTAAATTTTTATTAATTTCGGAAAGCATTTTAAGTATATGCAATCAGTACATTTGTCAGTCCGTAATCCCGATAGCCCTTGAGGGAGTTGACGGATTTCGTTCAAACTTTGCAAGGGGATGCCTAAGGAATGTACCCTATTAAAACTCAGACCGAACGTACAATTATGAGGGGAGTTATGGGGGATGGAAGGTTCTCATGCTTGTAAATGCACAACTATTTTTGTGAATATGTAAAGAGAAGTGATTTTTGAAACATCTTTCCGTAGTTTCTCCCAAAGGCGAAACCGAAACTTAAAGAGAGATGAGGCATGTCATTGGTACAAGCATACATAATTACTTTACAGAGAACTTAAATTCATACTGTGGTCGTTGATCATTGCAGAATGTAATATTATATTCATACAGCAACTATTATGAAAGTGATCGAACATGAAAAAACTAACATGTTTTGACAAGAGATGAAGCCGTTCGTAATTTTTTTACTGGGAGAAAGAAATGTCCTTCATTTGTCCCCTGTGGGGGATCACATATATAACTTATCGATTGACGAAGGTTAAATCCTTTGATAGCAATCGTGCGCGTAAGGATATGTAGAAATACGGCCTAGAGTGACAAAAGGGAGCGGTTATGCCATGTCTATACAACCTTTTCATTTACAAACCAAACTCGTTCGCTTCATTCCATTTCTTATTGGTTTTTGCGGTTTATTTAAATCCTTTGTGGAGAATGCACAGTAAAAACGGTATCATTTTTAATCTTTTAAAAAGGTCGACTTATTGAAAAGGATTTTAATGATGACAGAACGATGAAAGACCAAATCCGTATAAATTGAGCTCTTGACTTTTTAATATAAAATGACTTTTCCTCTAACGTAATCTATCGCACTAAGCACATATATATACACCTATTTGAGTAATAGCATTGAGCTTTTAAGTGTACAAGTAGTCAACTCTCTGTTTTTCAATTTTGTTTGCAATTTTGCGAATACGCCAGGGTAAAATTGTCTGTAAAAGGTAATGCGTCGATGTGCAGGTTTATTACAAAACGAAGCATGAATGCCCATATTTATGCCATTGCATACGTACGACTGAAGTTCCATCTCTAAGAGTGGTTAGTGTTATGTTATTTATTATACGTTGAATGATTCCGTTGAAACTGCAATTAAACAATTCTAAAGGCTTATGCATTTTAATAATATATAGGTACATAAATAGGTGCATTATGTTTTACTTTCTGACTTTTTTCAAAGCAATATTGAAGAAGTGGAGTAAATGACTGGAACACTCAAGTACTCTGTGCTATTAATCAAATATTCTTATCTATGGGTGTGGTGGGTTACATTACACGAAAAGTCATTTTGTGTAAGAAGCCCCGAACTGTAAATGAATTTGTTCAGCACTCTCCGATCGTTAAAATTGTTATCTCAATAAATCAACCTTTGTAAAAGATTAAAAATGATTAACGTTCTCCCGGAACAATTTGTGAGACACTACCGTTTCAACGACTTCTTTTTTGCAGGGCACTTTTTAAATAGAAGTAAATTGGCATTGTGACTTCAGACTGCTGCTGTAAGGTTTCCAAGGATTTGTGGTACGACTATATGGGCATTATATCTAGTTCTGTAATTACTGTAGTAATAACAATACACGATAAATCACTTTTACAGCTGCAATAAGAACAGTTAAACATCTCTAAATTACTAAATTATGTATATTTTTAAATTCCAAAAATTCCAAATTAACTCTCCTCTCAGAATTTAAACGTGTCAGATTGACCCCACTACTATTGTGGGTTCCATTACAGATCGTTATGAGTTGAGGAATGTGAAATGGCAATTCGTATACCAGTAGGCAGCCTATTTCTCAACAAATGGTGTCCCAATGACACACTACCAGTTTTTGCTGTTTGCATTTGTCGACGGTTTATTTTTTTCTGTCGGTTCCGCGTTACGGTGCATTGTTCCAAAACAAGAAACCGTGTCGGCGGACACCAATCCTTTTGGCAAGCACTAGTCTTTAGTATTTTACAGGGCTGAATATGACTCTAGTCTAGAGTAGGGCAGAGAGAGGCGGCTGGGCCATACTTACAAAGTCAGTTTTAAGTAGAAGAAATGGGAAAATAAAAGTTGTAGTTTAACCGCTTTCTTTTAAACAAAACTTGCTTTCATTATGAATATTGTATGCATATATTGCAACATTTTAGCGTATAGTGCCCCATTCTTGTACAAATTCAGCCATGGCAGCAGTGGCAGACAGCAAGTTGCTGTGCTAGAGATTCACGTATTTGATAGTTGCACAGACTGGAACGCATTGCAACCATGACCGATTTAATGTCACATTCATCACCGCCAAGAACCTTTTATTTGGAAAATGTATGTATTTTATCACCATCAAACTATAAAAAATGAAATTTCTTTTGCTGGCCCCATACATCATTTCACATCCACACATATACATACTTTCCTTCTTTCCGCAATTACTCTCCCTTCTTGTTACTCAATTTCTCCCAGACAAGATTCAGATCATTATGGTACACAACATCTGCAGGATTTCGTCACATCATGTAGATTCCTAAATACAAATTTTTAACGATTTTTTAAACATACCCAAATCGACATTACAGTAAAAGCTCTTGGCCGTACCGTCGTCGTTTAAAAAGACTCTTTGGGCCTATGCACTCCACGAAAGATTTAAACTTTGTTACATCTACTCCTGTTCTGTTCTGTCAGTTCTCCCTACAACCCCGTATATTCGGTTATCCTACCTTCCGAAATCGTAGTCGTAGATAACAAGATGGAGAAAGCAGGGAGTAGGAAAGGTTTAAACACTCGCACACACACACACACAAAACTTTCGCGTCCCCATTCTGGTCTACATAATAATCAGAATAATAAACGAAATCATACTACTACAAGGAAGGAGAAGAAGACAGCAAAGACTGAGGCAGGGAAAGCGGATAAAAAAGTAATAATTTCTTTTGTCTCTCCGTTTGTTTCTTTTTCCTGTCCCTGAAGACAAGGGGGAAAATTGTGAGCAACTCCACTACATACAGGGCTTGTTACATTTTTTCCCTATTTTCCCCTACTAATCTGAAACCTTACTTTCCCTGTTACCGTTAATACAACCACGCCACCGTTATTAGCGTCGTTAACCAAGCTTTCTCTCCTACATCCTCTTGCAACACGTGGATCACCTTAGGCAAAACTGTTTATACATATGCTTATTGCAGCTTGGCTGCCCTCGAAAAAAGGAGACAGAGCGATGTTTAAAAAGTAAAACCAGCATATGTTCTATTTTTATAAGGCTTACTTTGCCCCAAGGGAAGCCTGGATTAAGATGAAGACGAGGACGAGCAAAGTTTAATACGCCGTACGACGTTCATCTCGCTTTGCGTTTTCTCTTTGACTTCTGCAGCGCTTTGAGTGAGTCACAGAGAGAGGAAAAAAGTCCCAACTCTTCTGACACGTCTGAATTCTATAATAATAATAATAATAATAATAATAAAATACCACATTCCATCATGACTCTACCGAAAATGAATTGGTGGTGTGAGCCTCATATGGGAACAGTAGTAGCAAACGGGTTGGTGAATAGTTCATAAAGCTATATAAATTTTCTACCATTGCTGTAGGTATGCATGTCACATTTCGTGTTCTGTTCCTTTATATCAATTCTCCAGCAGGGATACACGGACGAGATGAATAGAAGTATATAGGAAAAGGTTGTAGTTGATTAAAAAAATAGAAACTTTAGTAAATTTAGTGTACGACCAGCAGAATCATGTATTTCGCTTATATTTAAACATATTCTTTACACTTGAGTTGTATCGTACTCTTTCAATATCTGATTCTAGAGGTTGCCCCAACCCCAGAGTAATCAGGTTCAGGATTCATATATCTTGTTAGTATGTTCAAATACGATCAAAGGAACCCAAGCTGTGCTAATTTTACCTGATAATCAGCTTTGATGTTAAACCTCACTGGAACCAACCAATGAAATGAACCAATTTAGCTAACGGTGGTAGCATCATTGACCTGTAAGGTAGCTGTAAACTTAATTTCATTTCTGGTGGTTACTGCCAAACCGACGGATAGTGTTGTATACTGCAAGGACATGCTGGTCATAGATACAAACATAACAGCAAAATTGCAAGTAGCAATGAAACAGTGTAATTTACCTTCGTGAAAAACTATGGAAAGCATATATTGTAATACGTATTTCCTATAAATTTTCACAACAATTTTTTGCTGCTCAAGTATCTTCCAACCCCCATAACTCCCGCCATATTTGACTGTGTGGTTTGAATTTCAATAGGGTGTATTCTGTGGATCCAAAGTAACAACTTAGAGCCGCTGACGAGTATTCCGTTTGAAAGAACAAAATTCGTTAACTCCTTCAAGAGTTAAGTCGTGATTACAGACAAACAGACAGACAAACATAACGATTGCATATTGCATTAGCTACGTCCGTATAAATGTTTTCCGTAGTAAATATAAGTAGTTCAATACGAACAAGTATTACTTTTCGTTTCATGTTCATTGAACATATCTGTTCTACTACTCAACGAAAAGTTGGTTTTTTCCAGATGAGTTCCTTTTCCCCTGCCATACTCACAAATAATGTGTGCTGTGTTGAGTGACAAAAGTTGTAAGCGAAATAGATCCTGGTGATGAAATGTCACTAGAAGAGAAAGGTGAGCAGAATAATATCAATACTGCTACACAGAGACTTTTGTCACAAGGTCGAATGCTCATTTGCTCGTCCGTGTAATGCGATGTGTTGTAGCACAGTGTGTTTAGTGCTAATAAATTCTAGAAACAGAAATATAAGGTGGCGTAGGGGTGACGAACGACAAAATCAAGAAATGATATTGGAAATGCTTGACTGCGCACTAGTCAAATACGACGGAGATGGTCAAGTGATTCTATTGATTCCACTTCCTGGACTCACGCTATCAATTTTTTGCTTGTGTATCTAGTATGAACTTATTTTGCTGATTCTTCGAATGCTTTTCCTTAGGCCAAACAATTTCTTCTTTCGTGGAATCGCATCATACGACGATGACACAACATATATTAATGTTTGATGGAAATGAGGATCTCTATTCACGGTAATAATAATTCGTTTCAATGAATTGCAAGGAAGCATTTCAAATGCCGTAGAAATAAAATATGTTTTGATGGGTACAATCCTTCTGTCATGGCAGGACGACGCTCCTCGTTTTTACTTTAATGTTTTCACCCAGGGTTTCATATGTTGTGGAAAAAAGACGTCATTTTCTTACTGATTGTAGATACTGATTTTTGTTTGGTTCTACGAACCATCCGTTCAACCCATCGTTTTAACCAATTTCCCAAATATCTGCTAATTAATTGTTACACGTGATATGCTCACTCAGTTTCTAACAAATTTTGTAAGTACATGACGGTCCACATACCACAATGTATGAGGTTTTTTAAACATACATTCCGAGTTCCTTTTCAACCCCGGGTCACTCCGAATACGAGTTTTCTTTCATTTTAAAGCAACGAAAAACGAAATTGATTCTGACTACTTACGAGTTAGTACCTTGGTTTGTTAGAACAACTTGAAAAGGCTTACACAGGTACACCGACCGACGACGGTAGATAAAGAATCAAATCTGTTACGAGATGGAACGACATGTTTACTTTCACTTTATATTTGAACTTTCTCAATTTCTTTATGGGAATACCATCAGGTGTTGTTATAGTATGTAGATGGAAACTTACTGGAAGAATCTTTGTGGAACGAGCAGGGGCAACGTGAGATTGAGCATACACCAGTCAAACATTCGGCAATCTCCACCGCATAGAACTTGCATCCTTTTCCCCCTTATGAAAAACAGAGCAAGTTCTCATTTACACGCTGAATGCATGTAACGAATTTTACAAGTCGGTGAAAACTCATTTTACTTCAATTAATTTTAATATTCATCTTAATATCACATATTAAGTCTGGTATTTTTTTTATATGCAACAACTCCCTTATTTATACCTCAGTTCCAAAACTTTTTTTTAAATAACAACTTAAAAGTTTCAGCCCGCCCACTCTCATTAAATGCTGTATTATGCATAAATCCAGCCCACCGCCCCTTCTAACGATCAAAATATATTTTAATGATACCATCAACCGTTGCCATATTCAGTTCCATATCTTCGTCATCCATCGAGTTTGAAGGAGATATTGCATCATTTTTAATTAAAAGAATACGATTGTCCCGAGTTGTAAAATCAGTCTTTGCCAAAGTTGAAAAGATAATGAAAGCGTTGAGTGTCGTCATTTGATAAGAACACATTCAAATTGACGAGCGAAGTGCGTCGTATCTTCATGAATGAGTTACTATCAAAACTATATAATATACGGAAGCCATCAAGGATTTCGACATCACCCTGCAGAATGATAATAATAGTACTTGAATAAATCCTTAGACGTAGTAAATTATAGTCCTTTATTTCCGAACAATCAAATTCGTGAAATATCTGGAGAACGTCCTTACACAAGAGCACGTAAGAAGAAGGGGATGGATGGATGGATGGTGGTGGTGGTGATGGTAAAAGTTATGTAGAGACACATACATACACACACACGTGTAATCGAGTGGCTGAGCACAATGAGGAGCATGAGTATCGTATTTGCCGAGTTGTCTATGTATATCCTGCGGAGTGAAAGAGTGTCTTTACCAGCTTTCTTTCTAGCGAATCCCCTTTGAAATTTATGTCATTAAACATGAGACATGTGAATGAATAGCGCGCAGCTACTACGTACGTACCTATGTGCACGTAATTTGTTGTCAGGCAGGGATTCCGAGCTTTCGTTGAGCTAGCTAGAAAGCACACAACTTGCAACGTATGTATATGAATGAGGTAAGTCTTGTTGACAAACTCTGACAACTTAACTCTTTTCTTGAAAATATGAATAGGAAAAACTCTAACAACTGAACGGAGTGTCATTAAAATTTGAAATGAGCGGTTTAAGTAAACGAAATGAGATAGTGTAGATGGGGGGAGGGAGATAACTCACAACAGTCCTAAAGCCATTTGAATAGAACAAGGATGTGTGTACACATAATATAAAGCGTTATCACGAGTAAGGAGGAAGGTTATATTGAGGAATAACGGTATAATTTTATAGGGGAGTTTGTGGTTATCACATCTGAATGTGTATGCATATGGGGAGAAGACGTAAGAAATAAATTTCATTCTTTTCTAACACCTTGTAGTATACAGAGAGAATCAACAATGTTCCTGGTTTACTAGGAGAGTTGGCTAAAAATTACAAAAGGACAGTTGTTGATGAAAGCGAGAATGAGACATCAAAGTAATCTAACAAAATCAGCAGATGAAAGAAGTTGAAAGGGAGTACACATGAATGAAATGCGGCGTAACAACCACTTGTGGCGTCATGTAGGAGTTGGAATCATTATGAAAAAATAATTAACAAAATCTCACGAATTCCTGGGGCCTGGTTTGTACGACTAATTCTTGGGGAACTGTTTGAATAGCACTCGTCAGCAACGGTTGCAATGTTATCGCGAATGTCCCTGGAAAATACAGTCGTTTGAAATGCTGGAAATTAAAGGAAAGTCGTTGGGTAACTGCTAATGAACCAATCGCTGATTTAAGTTGTAATTAACATAAACCAACACTGTATAATTCACCAGAATCACCAGCAGTCACAGTGGGTATCCCGTTGTTATTGACGGTACAATTTACTGAGGACGAATACATAAGATATTTGGAGGCTTCCTGATGATGGTCCGTGACAATTACTCCAGTTTCGAGTGCAGCTAAAGTGCAAACATCTCGAACAATTGTTATTGTTATTACTTCTTAAGAGACTCCCGTGTACCAATCCAAGTTCCAATCTTTCGTCATCACGCGTTCGCTGTTTAATTAGAAATTTACAAATATCTTTTTAACAGACGTTACGTGCGAACTAATAACATTGAGTATTAGCACTGGTAGTAGTATTACATGATAAAAAAAAACAAATCATAAAATGGAAATTGAAGAAATGCCGTACATATATTTCTAATTTTGTAATATGCTATAATGTAGGAATGACAATCAATAATAGGAAAGTAGAAATAAAATGTTTGATAATATCGTTACAACGATATAGCGAATGCCTCCCACAACAGCAGGGTAGCCTAATTATACTAAAACTTTTATAATATTTCCTGAAAGCTCTCGTAAGATTACTATTACAGTAGCAGGAAAGACAACTAGTAGGAGTAGCAGCACAGTCAGATAGAGAGGCTTTATAAACTTTTCAATAAAATGGAAAAAAAATTACAAGACAAAAAAAATCCGTTTTCAAACAGATGTTGAGTCACAGAGTAAATTACTTTGTGAAGTAATTTCCTGATGAGACTTAATATCTACTCTCAAGCGTATACTACACAGCATTACCTTTTACCTTAAACCTCCTCAAATTTTCCAAGAACGAACTGTTTGAAATAGAGTGGTACACTAGTCTAACATTTTTGTAGATACAGCGGCTTATGGCTGAAATAAATCTTGTTAAAGTGAAATACGTACTTTCACTTCGCTTCGGTTGTGTAGCTGTAGTTCATATTTCTTGTAGATTTAAATTTAATATGCATGTCAGAGAGGTGATTATTTTCCCAGAACGGATCAATTCCACTGCTTCAATTTATATATCCGCTTAAAATTTTTATCATTGGTACATTTTACAATGTTACAGCACACACTAATGATTTTTAGGGAGTTTTTACTTGGATGATCGCGTCCTACTGTTCGTCCACTCAATTACTCTTGAAAGAATTTTTATATTCTGTATTCGGTAATCGACAACCACGGGTTATATCTCCGTCAAGCTCCAAGATGGGTTCTGTAGGTCATCCCCTCGGGGGTAAAATTTGGGGTAACGTGAGAAAATTAATTTTCAAATTGTTTCCTGAAATCGATAGGTATGATGGGCTATATAGCTCTTCTAAATCAATATTACAATATCAATGCAAGTTATTTCTCCAATAATTCAATACTTTCCAAAAAACTTCTGTCTTTAAATTTTAAACGTTTAATGTGATTTATTAAGTGGCAAAGCAAAACCACCTATTAAAATCAATATGTCTGTATGTCTGTCTATCCGTCCACAGAATATCTTGAGAGCGGTTTAGAATTTATGAAATGTTTTAGTATATCCACTATTTATCTCACGAGCATAAATTTGAAACCGTTAATCGATATAGCTGTTTCCCAGCATTTTTAGTTTGTTCTGTAATACGGTCTCAAATGTGTTGGTTCAGTGAACTGCACGCAATAATAAACACAATATGAAAATGACGCTTTGAATCATGATTTACTCTGATGAGGACGCTTTGCCACTTTGCTATGCGCCGTTTATTTCATTGTTTTCTGATATATATTTTAATTGAATCAACTTTCATCACGTTTTTGTTATATCTATACATGTACGCATTATATCTTTTACCTTCAATTGAACTTTTACACTAATTTCTTCAATACATATGAATCCTTTTGAAAGATTTAAATCACTCTTTCAAGTTACAAGTGCTATCAACCAATTTTGTGAATCAAATAAATATGTATTCCAATAAAATCGTTATATTGACCCAATATTTAATGAATTATTAATGTTGATGAGAGCTAACAATAGTTCTGGAAGGTCTCTTCTGTCTTCATCCCGTTTTTTCTTCTTCTTTCTCCCTGACACTAGGTTCATACTAATTTGTTATCATTGTACTACAAAAACAAGCACGTCAGATATTGTTTTATGTGCAGAAATTAAAAACAGGGTTATTCCTCCATTCGGGACTAGGAACTAATTTTATTCCTATCGTAATATACGCATCAGAATACCCCATAAAATCTCATTTCAACCGCTGCAAGCGATGTAAGGTCTAAGACAAGACCATCCTTGTTAGTACATCAAACTAACAAGCACAACTGAAAGTAAGAAAAGCACATAAAAGTTTTCAATTTCGTTGCAAATAGCATCGCTGTTCCAAAGAGTTTACTATTTTAAACATATATAGTTTCATTTAAACTTGTAAACAATCTAAGGGGTACTAAAATATACAGTAAATTTTCTCCCTGTCAAACTTTTAAAGGGTGTTGCTGACAGATGGAATCGCATATACCCCGTCAAGAAGATGAGCTGTACCGTACCTTGATTACGAAGTTGTAAACATTTCCGAACTAACAAACCGAATCAAAGCTTGTTTGGCTGACTCTATTATTTTAAGTTGTTTTATTTACTTGTGCACTCAAGAACATTTTACCTAAACGCATTCCACTAATTTAAGCTAACAAACAAGTCGTACTTGAAAATTAAAACAGACAATGCATTGCAACTGATTTTGAAATATGTTTTCACTAAAATGATATGAGCAAAACGAAATGAAAACAAAATATTTCAAAAATACTAAATTCGCTTAAAACATGTGTTTCAATTCCTATTGTTAGGTTAGAGATAATAACAAGAAAGAAAAATCCTGTATAACATAACTGTTTCAGAAATCGAACGTATTAATTTTTTTTATGTATGTACGTTGGAATAGAAATTATTTTGCCAACCAACCAGCAGTCATTCCGCCCACCACTCGTCTGTCGTCTCGTAGCTCCCATTTTTAAAGTAGCTCACACCTTGTGCGTAAGCGTATTTCATTGGAATCGCTGGAATCGCGATTTCTACAACGTTTAAAGAGGTTTATTATAATTGGACGCGCATGTCACTATTCTCCTACATTAATACATGCTGTTTGTAGAATTATAATCGTACATATATTATTATTGGACACGCTCAAAAGCTTATTTGAGATAAAATTGAGTGAGCATCCTTCTCGAAAGAAAATAATGAAGGGCAATCAAAACAAAAGTGACAGACGTCTTCTTCTATCAGAATCCTCTTAAACTTGTTTGATTGTGTGTAACTTTGCATGAATAGCTATTCTGAATGAGGAAGTTTGTGTTGAAAAAGTCATTCTTGTAGTATTAAGAAGTGTTTCTATTTCGTCGAAAGTTCGGTGATATTATTAATACCTTCCGATTAACTGCATAATAACATTTAATTCTTGTATTAATGCCCATGTTCGTATTTGTTGTATATTATAGATTCAGCTACAACTTCAAGTTGTTCAGGAGGAGCTTGCCCACCTAAACAGTCAGTTGGAAGCTCAAGGTATCGTTTTGTCGGATGAAGAGTATGGATTTTTAACGAATGCTGTTAGTAGCGGGATAAGTCGTCGTCTTATGTCCAGCACAGCCGGAATTTCCTCCTCTCAACAGCAACAGCAAGGGATGGTTATGGAAACCAGTGGAGGCCAGTACCATTTACAACATTATCTTCACCATCACCACCACGTTCATCATCCGACTCAACTCTCTCATCCGCATCAACATCATCAACTTCACCAACAACATCATCATCTTTCCCCAGAAGAACCGGCTGAAGAACCTACAACTGGCACTGGATCATCATCGATGGAACTAAGTGCAACCGGACAAATAGAACTTCAAAGTAGGCTTAAATCACTTAAAAACGAGTTTGCCCAGTTAATTGGAGAACTGCGAAGACGGTCTTCTATTGTCGAAGGGATTGCCATGTCATTTGAGGTAAGCTGTAATACGTAAAAGCCTTTGCTTTTTCTTTGGGGCTTATTTTGCAGTTCCAGGCGTTTACAATTATTTTTAATTGCGTCTTCACTCTCCAACTGGACTGTATGCTGGTGCTAGTTAACGTGTATTCGATGAAAGAACACGTTTCCTCAAAATATAACCATAACCCAACTCCGTAACGAGCGTTGCTCGTTGTATGGACGCAAAACTAAAAGTGTTCTAACAATCCTAATGAATCAATTTGCGGAGTCAGTTTTCCAAAAGTTGTAGCCGGTTTAGAGTAGCAGCTTTAACAACTTTGACAAATGACAAAATCTGTCAGGACAGGACAACGACAGCCCTCTGTGCTTTCAGTAGACATGTAATTTATAGAATTATATGCCTACTGATATCTTACAGCGTTGTTCCTCCGATGAAAGATTTACCTTGGTCGATTCTTGTTTTGACATTTTTGCAGTTTATTTCGCACAGGCACGAAGGAGTTTTAGTTTTATTGCTTGTAATACAGCCGTTGGTATTAATTAATTGTAGTAGTCCCATTGTTTTATTCTAGGTTTGCCTTGAGTGAAATTGCATCATTGTGTAATTTCGTAGTATTCTGCTTTGTAGTAGTAATTTAAAATATGTTAAATTATTTTCGTGATCACATAGCTTACGGTTAATCGTTGGTAGTAACCTGGTCTGGTGTTAGTGAATGTCGGCATTGCTGTATATTACATTTCCAAGTGCCGTTAGGCATTAATTGTTTTCAGTTTAATGAAAATCTGAAGGTATTTATGTACAATACATGCGACTCCTTTCCAACTCTAAAACATTCTATAGACACCTACATTAAGCGGAACTTTTAGGGTGTTTGATTAGTTCAAGGTTCAATAGTTACGAGAACGTGAAGTCAATATCGTTATAAGCCCCTCCAGGAAAACAAATGACAAACCTCATTTTCACAAAACATTTCAAAGAAATAAAAAAATGGGAAAGTGAGAAATTTTGGTGGTTTTGTTGTGTGAAGATGCCTGAGTACTTTCAATTCAGATGGAATTTGTTTCTGTTCTCTGAACGTGAAAGTGGCAGGCGAGTGCTTCTCGGAGGCGAATAATGTTCTTTTGATTTTTGGTTAGATGAATTTTCTTCTGTCCGTTGGCAATCTGACATAGAGAGGTAGAGTTCTATATACGTGCATGTACATTAAAGATGGTGGTGAGCTAGATAGGACAAATGACTACAAACAATCCGGCCAGTGGTAAATATTTAATTCTAACATGTTTATACAGTTGCTTATATACATACCCGGTGGCATGTGACAGCTCGTTCAATAGCGTTTATTAAATTGAGAAAGACTATTTCCGCATGTGAAATCAAAATCTTCCACATGGAGATCAAGGAACAGTGTAAAACATTTTCACGAATTATTGCATACACTGAAAGATGACTTCTTTCAAGTTGAGCAAGGATGAATCGTGCTCTCTATCTCTGTATTACATCGTTATATACCAGTTGCCAGTATTATGCTGCCTGACGGCCAATGTGCCAATATAGTGGAATACAGCTTTGGTTAGCGTTGAGTAAGAAGTGCTGTTTCGGAAAAATCCGTTCCAAAGGCCTGGAGGTGACGAGGTGATGATATGTACCGTTCTAATATTTACTCACCAACAAAGGTATATAATAAAGGAAATTACTCTCCTACTTTTAGATTTGATCTATTTGTAATGAAACAGCAATAGCAGCAAAGCAATATTTCCGTGTTTTCGTCACCCCATGCGCAGGTTGCGTCATATTTCTAAAAAATCGATCTGAAACATTTTTAGAAATAATAATAGAAACAAGATGCAAAACACGAGGGTAGTCGTTGATTGTACTGACATCGTATTCACGTTTATCAGATGTGGGCGTTCGAAAAATCATGTTCAAGTGACGTGGTCATTCGGAATTCACGACAAAATGAAAACGAGCTATTTAATTGTCTCCACTCCAGGCATGGGTTTATATGCATACCCATGTTCTTATGGCACACGGAAAACAAAACGGGGTATCATCTTGTTGGTGTTGTTATCTGTCAGCGAAAACAAGTATTTGCACGACTACGAGAATTTACAGTTTTGAGAAATTGTTGAGCTCATATTCCTACATTAACATAGTAGGAAAAAAGCGTTTTTAATGTGTTCAACGCTATCTGCATCAGCGTTTTCTCACCGTACATTGCATGAAGAAACGATTTAGAGATTACCTCCACTACATATCTGATCTACTGTGTAGAAAGTGGTGCTTTCAGAAAACGCCAACTAACACAGTAACACGTTTATAGTAAAGTGGAAACCTCCGAAACTATTACGTTGATACCTAGAAGCTAGTACACATGAGAAAAATAACAACAGAGTGTTAAGTGGCTATTGTATTTATTTATCTAAACCCTCATGCCATATGCAGTAGTTATATATTAGTGTATTTTCAACTTCGACGAAAATCTTTTCTCTTTTTTCCTCTGAAACCCTCTTTTCCTTTGTTGAACCAATAATCACCGTTCACTTGCTCGTTTGTCTTTATTTTTTGCGTACTCCTGTAAAATGGTATAAAAGTATTACGAAAAGAAGGAATCTCTACTCGACTTTTTATTCGTAGGGCTTGCTATTGGGTATTGTATAATTTTGTTTAGGAGTACCAACTATTTGACTCGAAAATGGAATTTAAATACCGTTTCAGTCAATGTACGAATCGCTGTTAGATTGCTATTTAATTTTGGTGAATTTGACTCACCAGAATGATTGACTAGCAGGCATTACAGTGGTATAAGTTATAGCAATAATTTTTTACTTATTATTTGAGATTCGAAGTCTGTTGAACCGAACTAGAACTGGAAAGGGACATAGAAATACGCCATGTATTTATGGTGTACACCAGTAGAACAATGGGGCTACTTTGAATTCTACCTACAACGTCACCCCTATGTCTCAAATTCGTTACACATATACCCCCATAGAAAAGTAAAACAAAATAGCAAAGTAAATTTTCAGAAAATTAGTAACGAATAGCATATACATTATACAACAGGTTCTACTTAATAAATTTTACAATAGATTTTATCATTGTACTGTACTAGACAGATAACAGGTTTAGGGAGTGGCTGCTCCCAATACTAAACCAACGTCGATAAAATTGTACATCTTGTCTGGAAATAACGACATAAAAGTCGTCCATTATGGAGCCTATTTATGCAGTAGTACAAATTGCAGCGACACTTAGGGTAGCTTTAAGTTAATGACTTGCTTGAGTTCTACCGTTTGAAAGTGGTATTTTGCTAAAGATTTAAATCGAACGACTTTATATCTCCAGAAGAGTAGATGAGATAATGGATTATAAATTTGCAATATGGATAAAATGACAGCATCTGTTTCGAAATGGGTCTGTAGTATGTACGAATGTTATCTGTGGTAAGGTAATTAAGATTTCTTTGGTTCCATAATGGTTTGGTAATATCCATCAGTTCTCGCTCACTTCGCTACTATCACTATCATCGGAATCATTGGAACCTTGGTTATACTATCGGTCTCAGTATTTAACCAGTTCCTCAAGATGTTCCACCCAAAAAATAATATTGGCTCAACATTTTTGTTTCAACTATCAACCAACTCTTTATTGCAGATTACCAAATAGATTTTGGGGTGAAAACATTATGCTTATTAGCTGTTGTAAGCAAGTCTTACCAATTTTGACATTCGACATTTAACAATTACCATCGAATTTACTAGAATGTTAGCGCTGTCGAAAAGTCATCTCACAGTAGGTCATATGAGAATAAATTGATCCTTGTGGTCTGCCCTCTGCACATTGAGCAACTGAATGTCTATACACTTTCATCTCTTCATGTGAGGTTACGAGTCACTAATTGAGGCAACATTAAACGTGTCAAAAACTGACGGTGTAATAATTTATAGTATAATTATAATTGAAAGGTCCATGTAAATAAGGTGTATGTTTCCGTTTGGAAGTATACACATTGTTATTATTGAAAGGCTAGATTTATTTATGTGACACAACACAACGTATGAAACTTTTACTTTTTTCGTTCTGTGGCATTCTCCTTTCACGTTTGCTAAAGACCAGGAGTATGGAGTAAATAAGTAGGTGAGTATTTAGTAGGTACGAAGATAGATTTAGCGCCAGCCGTACCCACATATACGCAGTAAATAGTAATAAATACATAGAGTATGATTGCACGTCTGCGATAGGGGAAAACAAATAATATTAAATTTTTAGATGGATTCCTGCAATATCGTTTTTATGAGTGAAAGTAGAACGACTATACATGCACACAAAAAGAAAACATTTCGACGAGGTGGCGCCAGGCGCCAGTATAATGTGAAAATATAAGTGTGCAAATGTATTGTTTAGAACGTCTGGAATAGTTTTTGTGCATTTGTTTGTTCTGTTTAACAGGAAGCTTATCATCCATCTTTATTTTTTTGCAGGATGAGGAGAACGAGGAGGAATATAGAAAACCTCGCAAACGAGCCTTGTCTGTGGTTTCTATGACGCGTCGTTCGAGTATATTTTCTAGCCGTTCCAACACTGCTCCTGACTCACCAGTCTACTCCTCTGAGGAAGAAATGCCCTCAAGTCCCACAACGGATGTAAGACAATCCTCTGGATCAGGACAAGTAGCTACTTCAGCGTCGTCGTCATCAGCAGGATATCCCACTCCAACCCCCAACATTCGTCACTCATCCTCACCAATGCGAACTACAGCTGTTTAAACATTGTCCAACTTTACTTACTTTTGCTCTTTCCTTTCCTTTTTTTTTTAACTTTTTTCAATTTCGTTTTTGTTAAAAGTACGAAAGAGTTTAATGGTGTACTCGTTGGGCTTACAAAATTTTCAACAACTTTTACGTGAGTTTCTCAACATCGCCATATGTTTATATATTCGTGTGTGGAGCACTTTACGGTTGACAGCTAATCAACTACATGCATCCTATCCTATTCCAGCCAACCTTTTGCCAAGCACAATTTTTTTAGTCAACAGCAAAAAAATAAGCAAGAAGCAAGATCCATTTCGCAAACAGGAAAACTGGAAAAAACTTCACGCACGACGTGCTGTGTAGAGTACACCTACATTCGTATATCTAGCTCCATTTTAAGTTTAATGTTTTTCTGTTTTCTCTACTAAATTTATTTTCGCTTCCATGTTTCCATAAGTAAACGTTGTGGAACACTTTTAAGTTTTTTAATACTTAAATCTTTTCGGCCTTTGTCGTTCGTTCGCATTTAATAGAGACTACGGAGTACGATGTACGATCACACCCAGGCAAATACCACCTATATCTATGGAGCTCAGTCTTGGCGCAAATTGTAGAGTCGTACAGCTACAGCTTTTAACAAAAAAATCTCTTGAGAATTAAGAGATTAGACGGAAAAGTGGTTGTCGTGGTGGCACTAGTAGTGGTTTCAAGGATGCTTTGCAATGCAATTGCAGCAAATGAAGCAAAACAGAAGTTATCTGTGTGTATATGTACAACTGAAAAATGCTTTCTGGTGAAAACCGAAATAAATATTTCATACATAACAAGCATGCTTATATATAACTATAAAAAATATCTACGTGTATGTATTTACGCATGTGTGAGTATGCTTATATACAGAAATGAAATGCAGTCGGGTGAAAAGGAAAGTCATGAATGCTCTTTTTTTACACCACTTGGTTTTCCCCAAATTTGCTTTTCTTCTCCGGAAAGAAGAAGGCGTCATGAACCTAGCCAAAGGCATGGGTAGGTGCGTTAATTCAATGGGCAAAAGTAAACATATTAGATGAAGGTACCATCATCATACATTCAATACGCCAAGAAATGATAAGGCACGGAATTTAATGGAAATGGAGAAGGGGCAAATGTGATAGTTTTCATTATTTCATTTCTAGATGCTTTTAGT
>JAHZNE010000927.1:0-14916 GCA_027744055.1 Callyntrura sp. NNG-2020 | reverse complement strand
GTTTTTATAGAAAACTTTCATCAAATGCTCATAGCACCTACCTTCAATGATTTAATTCAAGAAAGAAACGAATTTCACATTCAAGTTTCATTAAATGGACTCCGTTGTAATTTTTATATATAACTACACGTACTAGCTTGTAGCTCAACAAAACAATCGTAAATCGTAATTAAACTTTGCAAGTACAGATCTTACGACGTCACTTCCAAAATATCTCGTGAACGGTGTCTAAATCATTCTGCGATCCTCATTACAACATTTTCATGTATGACTTGGACACCGTTCACGAGATATTTTGGAATAAAGAGGTTTGTTGAAGTGTAGTCCTTCATGCAAGATCTGCCTCAGACTGAGTAGCTGATGAGTGATGAGGATCAATTGTGTCCTTGTGTGAACAATAGTGCTTTCCCTGAAATTGTCCCAACCCAAAACGTTTAAAAACAATATAAATACGCTGATTGACAACACACATAGGTTGACATTTGCACCTTCGGATTTATGCAAGTTCCAATTAGAACAGTTGTGCTAATAATAATCAATAATCAAAATTTAAATATAACTATGATTTCTTGCGAAATACAAAAATATAAAGGAAATCATTGGATCCTATCAAGGATGATCAGACATAGAAAACTTGACAATTTAATTTGATGTTACACAAAAAAACGAACTTTCTGTCGTCTCTCAACTCTTTTTTAATGCTACTAAAATCCTTCCACTTCCATGCCTATTGAGTGGAATCGTGTAACTCTTAATCCTGGCTAATCGCAACTTACGACTGCTCTTTAGTAGTCGTAAACGTGGTTTAAACCAGGATTAAAAGTTACACGACATGGCCTAATATGCTTATGTTCATACCTGTTTTGTCATGACCCACGACTTCCACGGGTAACGTAACCAACAGAGGGTCATCAACAGGTACTATTCCGGAAGTCAATAAATTGTCAATTTTATTCTCTGCTCGCCATTCAAAGTGCTTACGCAACATCGCTTCGGCGTTTGCAACATGATGATCACGAGCTGGAAATATTGTTTTCAGAATCATCTCAGCGTAAAAGTATATATTCACTAGATCAACCAATATCTATAATGTTAAATATCTAACCTCGAAGCCAATTCAGAAGTCGTCTATCTTCCAAAATAGGATTTGTTAAGTCCAGATCTCTGAGGTTTTCCTTGAGCTAAATGAAGAATTAATTAGACATATTCAATTGGCCATACCGTTATTATCTAATCCAAACTGTATAAATGGCACGAATGAAACAATACATTTTAAAACCAACTAACCTGAGATAACGCCTCCATCTCCTGGGCTTTCAACGAGCAATAGTTTTTCGTCTGATTTGGCATGTTATTAGCTGCTGGCACAGGATATTTCTGGAAATTGTATCTAGTTTTACTACTCCGACTCATAACGTGCAATTGGGCATCAGACGCTTTAAACTTTCTTATTTTCCCAAAATGCTGTAAATATTACCAGAATACGATCCAGGAATTTATATAAATTGTGGCGACAAGACCAACAGGAGGCCACCACAAAACGACGAGACACTGATTAAGGTGGGATAACCACTACCGTGTGGTTCTTTACTAGTTCACGACTCTGTCCAATATCTTTCCCAAAAACATCTAACAAATTTTAAATTGGTTCTTCAAAAATTCAGAATATCGTGATCCAACATTCTGAATAAGTACATCATATATTGTGCACGACATAATATTTATGTTAGATTACCTGATAAATGGGCATTGTTTGCTAGATATTTTTCTTATAGAGTTGTGATTTGTACAATAATATATGTACTCACAGTCTGTGGCATGATGGTTGGACGTTGCAAAGCAAACACGTTTTATATATGCGGTCATGTTGGTTGGCAAGGTGGCAATGGTAAGTGAACTGTGCCTTGGTGTTGGTATTTTGATGATATAGTCATCAATAATAATAATGAAAACACATACATGGACAATGGTAGTGCATCGAAAATAATAGCAGTTAGGTATGTGTATACCCGTGAGCCACGTTCAACTTGAACCCAGAACTAAAAAGTGTGAAAAATTGGTTTATCGTTTTGAATACCTCAAGTACACTGTCAGGAAATATACAAAACAATTGATCTATGAATCGTTCAGATGCTGTGCGGAATTGCCCTCATTTTATTTTCTCGAGAAAAATCAAACAAACCAAGAGGACTTAATAGAAATAGTGTAAAGCATAAAAAATAAAATGGTGAGATGGGAATTCTGATTTGAAAACAGCACGAATCGTTCTGTCGCCGGTCTACAGGGAAAATTCTCACGGTGCTGCATGTAAAATAACAGCATTCCTCCTTTTCCTTTCACGTCAGTTTTAATTCAGCTCCATTTGCTAAAGTGAATCATGCGAGGTAAATTGTATTAAAGCACTATTTACTCACCATTGTGGGTGCTTTTGCATATAGCGAAAAACGAAGTCGTGTTACTTTTTCAAATCATTACCGTTTATATATATATATATAACCTGGATGCATACTAAATACATCGGTGTACCTGCCACTGCTTCAGCATATTGAAAAGTTATAATTACACCGGGGAACATATATATCAGAGTATTACATATTCCACAGTGTATTTTGGCTTTCTGACATGGGTTTTGTAGTTTCTACAATGTTAGTTCCTTTTTCATGAACTTTGATAAGAGTATAATAGGTTGTAAAAGTTCAAGTTTTTTGCTTTTATCGGAAATGCAAATCTCAGTAACTTTTATTTTGTGGGCGGAATTTCGTTTCCTGCAGGTTTTTCATTGACTTAAAAGTAAAATACAGTGGTATGTAGCGCTTGAATCAAATAAATTGTAATGCACTAACATACCGGCAACTACGCTAGATATATTTCAGCAAAGCTGCTTCTTGAAATTGCAATAAAAATTTCTTCATAATAGGAAGCATGAAAAACAACACCTGACAAAGTCAATAGTTGGTAGTATTTAATAATTAGCTGCCACAAGATCGTATACAACACAAGACTTGCAAAAATGTATAATAAATACAATGCAAACAAGAGCATGCCGGAGTCAGTGAACCTGTCGGTGTATGCAATGGCCGTCGTTGGTTCCGTTTTCTCTGAAACATTTTTAGAGATGCGTAATATAATTAAAATGTACAATTTATGACAAATGTATGTCCGTATCATTGCATTTTGTAGTACTGCTTACATAGATGAATATGGATGAATATGAATATAGATGTGTAGGATAGTGTAGGTTCAAGTAATTGATTACGCAATGTACAATTTCATGTAATGCCATCTCCTTATTATTACAGCAATTATTATTACGATTTCAATGAGTGGAATGCAGTATATGACTGGCCATTTTGAGTGTTTAAAATATTACGTGTGTACTGGCAGTAAATTTAGTTTCCTGTTATCCATCAGTGGAAGCAAGCAAACAAAAAAAGAGTGAGATAAATGTTGAAGAACCTCAATTTTATTATTTTTATGATTAATATTATTAAGACTTTGTTGGGGAACATACATTCATAAAAGATCCACAACTGGTCTTACTTAAACTATAAGAAAAATGGTGACTTTTGCTGTCAACTTATTATTTGAGACAGGAACACCTCTATGGCAGCTGTTCGAGAAGATTGGAAGGATCTTTTTGAATACTTGGTTTCGTTTCTATTGGAAGTAAATAAACGTTATTTTTAAAATTTCACAAGCATAAAAAATTCCAGAATAAATAATTTTACTCAATGATAAAACAAAAATTCAACCATACCTCCAACCAGATATACAGGTTCTTTTGAGTTCAAATTTGGCACGAATGTACTTTTACTTCACCCTACAAATGCACGTAGTAATATGTATGTATTGGCATACATGTACTTCTTCGATACCAGATTCTCGTTACAAAAGTCTAGTTATTTGATTGATATCAACTACGTTACCATTACGCGTGATTCTAAGTTATATTTTGGTTCCACGAAGTGCATGAGTATGACGCATGGTTTATATGATATAGATCTTTGTCATTTCCCTTTCATATGAAAAATGAAAATACGCAAAATGAACATAGAGATACCACGAAGCAAGGAACTTTCTGCAGAAAAATCCGTGAGAACTGTTGTAAAAGTACATCGCAAACATTCTCAATAAAACTACCCTCCATATAACACGATATAATGATGTTATTTTTTTTTTAAATCACACCATTGTTTATACGTCAGCAATACAATGGCAGCATGCCAAGCACTATTGATGACATGATCACCGAGTTCTCTCTAATTGTGTCTATGGGCTAAACAGCAAAAATTAATTTTAGAAGATGTGAGGGTGTACTGTTGCAGCTCCTAAGCGGATCCTAATTCTATGGTTCAGTCACAGCAATGAAAGGACATTTGCATGACAATATCTCGTCCCCGCCGAGGCAACGTCGAGAGCAGCGATAAGAGATAAACCTATATATTTGTTTTGCACACATTTGCATAATAATGCCTCAGCGGGGTCGAGGTCGAGGCATTGTTATACAAGTGTATTTTTGTTGTTCTGACTGCCGCGCCGAACTGTACATTTAGGAGCCGATTAGAAGTGTGGCAATCAGAAAGTAAAGCATTCACCGTTGTAGCCATAACAATCTTCTAAAAATACTTTCAGAATGCAGAAAAAATGCTTGTACAAAAAATTCATACTGCAAAATTTAATAATTTTATGACTTATTCGCTTCCTCTTCGTCGAGGTTTGAAGGATTTAACTTGGGAGAATATAACATATAAAATATGGTATATAATGTATATAACAAGCAGGTATATACTACGTTTAACCTTAAAATACAATGGAACCCCTAAAAATTAACTGACTATATCATTCTAATTCTATACTCATAGTATTATCACGCAAGGTAAATCGTAGAGGAAATAGAGACGCAACGATTGTAATTATTTATTATTTTTCGACCGATACTATACCTTTGTGAAAGTAAGTGGCATGCGCACAAGGGTGTATGAAAGTTACGCTGTTACGTACGATTGACTATGATACACACTGAAACTCGTGAAAGATCTTTATACGTCTTCAAAAAGGCTGAAAACAGAAAAGAATGCTTGTATACAAGTCAAATGAAAAAAAAATGGTTAAATAAAGCATGTGGAAAGAAGTTTCCAGTTCTCCAGTCAGAATATTCCTTAAAAATGCCTAAATAGCGTCAGGAAAATAAACCTGACACTCTCCATTATTTGGTTGAGGAAAACCATCATGAGATCGGTTTTTATATTTGCGAAGTTTGTTTGTACCACACACACAACCTTTCGAGTTTTGAGCAACCACTATGCTTTAAACCCATATATTGGTCACGGTAAAATCCGTTAAGGCCCAGAAGTATAGACATAGTTGTTGTAAACAGGAAAAGGTTTACAAAACTGATTGTGAGTAATGCTGATTCTGGTTATCTCTGTATTTATAGGAAGCTTAAGATACACTCGACACTTCCACATCTTCGTACATTTACAGCGCGTTAATGTGCCCATAGCTAAACGCAGTAATGTAATTGATCAAACCGTGCCACCATCCGCCGTAGTTTTTATCATGAAATAAGTGATCCGCGAATCACAAACATACCTTCCACACACGACATTTACAATTTGGTAATTATGAGAAGTGGATCATTTGTGTTTGACATATTAGGGAAGAACTACAACGTATGTCCTCTGTATACATTCGCCTAATCAAACTAGCTTGCCATGACTTTTACCTTAGTATTAGTCATTAGTCAATTCATTCAGCTTTACATATTGTTACGTTACCTCAACAGTAAAAATTGATACACGAACATGCTTTAAGCATTGCATTGCCATTCAGATTCAGACACAAAGACGTGGTTGGAAATAAGAATGTCGTTTGCATATCAGGGAAGACATGAGTCATAGTCGTAATTATGGGGTGGAGAATGTAATGTTGGACGAATAGGTACATCATGTTATTCTCCGTTGCAATGACTGATTGCATGAGACAAACACACGTGTTTTGTACTTATTCCCATTAGCAGTAAACTTGAATATTCTTTACAAGATGAAAGACATTCGTCAAATGTGTTTATGAAACTGTAAAAGTGTTCTCAAAAAGTTCATTTTTCAATTCACCCAAACCAGAGAGTTTGAAAATGAAAAGGAGACTTTATTACGCAACTGCCATAGTCGTCTTTATGACACTCATAATGGAGTATGGTGCGTTATTCTAAAAATTTATTTCTAAATTTATTTCTAAAAATGAAAATATAGAAACGGAAGGTTTTGACAATTTTAATTGTACCGTTAACGATTGACTATGTGTAGTGTCCTCATCCGGACTCGAACGCTTATATGAAAATATCGAAGGCTGTCCAACGAGTGCTGCTCTGTGTAAAGACCATTGTGTACAAGAAACTGGCTGGAACCCTAACAATGTCCGGACGTGGTGCTTGAAGGATGATATAAAAACCGAAAAGAATTGTAAATGTGTGTGGCGATGGCGCTAAATTAATTTGTCGTTCGAGAAAAAGCAGCATATGAGGCAGCACCTGGCATACAATAAAGCAAGTAATACAAATTGTCTATTCATACTAAAAGTATTATTTTTAATGAAGTGACAAATAATGGCCTTTGTAAAATTTCGCTCTATATTATTACATTTTGTTGCGTGATAGTTCATATATATGCCATTGCAGAAATCAAAATACACACGTGATAATATGTACGTATTTACATAAAATATTTACCTATAAATAAAAAGGCTATAACTATCGTCGTGAACTATTTTCGTCGAACGAAAGTCAGTTATCATATTGTCATATGCTTAAGCATCATTAAATCATTAAATGATTTTTCGCCTTCGAATCTAGCTAGTTTCTAACGTCAAGTCGGTTAAACTCGTATGACAACGAACATTTCCCCATATAATTTTACTGTAAACATGTGGCAGATAGTAATCAATATAGTGTTGATGTTTTACCAGGACTGTACTGCGAATTATTCACGTCACTGGCTTTGATTTTATCCATTTGATGATCAAACACCTTATCAAAGTGTAACACTGACCCAGACAGAACTCTATTTACAAATATTAACTACAACTGTACCCCGGGCCCACATGACACACTACCGATATGCGGTGGCTACTCCTTCAAACTGAGCAAAACAATCTCTGGGTAAGCGTTTGGTGGGATCCTATTTTTTAAGCAACCCATTCTCGTTTTTAACCGTCTAGTCTGTGGGCTCCAGTCGGTATTTCAACTATTTTATCGTCTCTTCCGTTTTCGGATTATGACGTAATATATAGCTTCCAAATCTATATAATAAAAAAGTAGAAAGCATGGCAAATAAATAGGATTCAACACTAGTCCACTTCTCATATTAGTAAAGAATACAATTTTAGTACTTTCTTTCTCAGTTATAGACCTACCTACGCACGTATGTGAGTGAGACTAGTGCGACTTTCTAACAGTTCTAAACCCTTCCCCATAACTTACCTCTGCCTCCTATGAAGCACTTGCGTCATTTCCTCCCACTTCGCCAGTTGCCAGTTAGTTATACCACCATGAATACCCCACAACCACCCAATAATTAAGAAGAGTGCGATCTTCAGGACAAAGGCGACTAGCCAAGTTGCTGACCCGAAACGTTTGCACTTCCTCTCGTTTTAAACTCCCCTTCAGTGCGCAATGTTACAAAGTAATGGTTTTCAACTCGGAAAATGGATTAGATGCAAAGCAAGTCCTGTTCTCTGTTTTAACTGACACTTGGGTATACAAAATATTAAATAAAAGCGATAAATATGCGTGTAATTGGAATACGATTACATATAAATCCATTAAGAACAAGCATATTATGCCGCCGCAGAGAACATAAAGTAGGAACAATTCTGATAACAATAAATACTTTTATTTAAAAAATCGCAGAAAATATTAAAATTGATAACATATTTAATTATGTACCGTACTCGAATTCCGTTTAATTTCAATGTCATATTGATGATTGAAACAATTTTATTCATTAAATAGCAAACAAATGCTGTATAATAGACAACAAGTTTTATATAAAAGGAAATATATTGAATATGTGTGTTCTAACATATATAAAACAGTTTATAACTTAGAGTAAATAGAGCCGAAACGCGTGTGATTGTTTTTTCCACCCGATCCTGTAAGTGTAACCATACGAATTCAAAATCAGTACATTTTTCTTCAGAAAAATGATCAAACGATACAAGAATTATTTCTAAAAAAGCTGAATTATCACTGAAACGCTGCTGAAAGTCCAGTTGTTAAGAGACAACAGGAGAGTTGAAATAAACAATCACACGAGTCCCCATTATAAGGATGCCAAGTTTCCTATATTTATTGTATATCTATGATCTGCCACCTTTTCTTTGTTGCGTAATAAAAAATGTGAACTGGCAGCCGTAGTATAAGTGTAAATTCTTTCGTAACTTGGTGATATAACCGCAACGACTTGGGATTTTTGGTGATTGATGAACTAAAAGTTTGAATTTTCGGCTACCCTGAACATTTTTGATGGTCAAGCATGGTGTTGCAGTAGGAATATACGTCGTGAATCGTTAAAAATTTGTAAAGAAAAGTTGGGATGTTTGGGAGTTACAGACCTTTTTTTCGTTTATGAAATTTCGTACCCATGGTTGAGGTGAAACATTATAAATGCATTTTTTCAACAGTATTAAAATTGTAAAGGACATGACGATTGCAAAAATATATCTCCGATTTTTAAACACTATACTACCACCTCTTAAGTATTTTTCCACGACTTGCGAGCGATACGATGTGACGAGTGATGATAGATATTAGAGTAGATTTAATAATAGTACATGTATGATGATTTTGATGATGCTGTTTTCAGCACAATTGTAAAAGCATATTTTAATAATGAGTTAGGTCTGATTGAACTACTGGTGACGTGACAAGAAGTGACAATAAAAAATTTAGGTGCACAATAGCATAAAGCAGAAGTCATGAATATTACGCATAGAGAGACATATATGGGTTTTTAGTAGAGAAGGGTTCTCACAGTTTCAGTTTCCAATCTGTTATGGTTATCAATCAACATGAATTCAACTCAGCCAAACATGCATGCCATGCGTTAAATTCTTGGTATGAGCTTGTTGTTCGATGAAGCAGCAGTTTAACCTGAAACAAAAAATGGGCTTGTGTTTAGTAAAATGACTTGCAAATTCAGATACAAAATATGACTATTTTGCACAATGCCAGGCCGGTACTACGCAACAAGTTAACACATTATTACTTACGACGACCGTATCCAACAACTCCACCACTGCCACCTTGATAGCTATCACCTAACCCGCCTCCTACACCAGTGTTATAACCTCCTCCAAAATAACCACCACCATTTTGGTAACCCGGGCGGTTGTTGTATCCAGGTCGATTATAGCTGCCACCAGGATTGTAGGGTTGCGATATTTGTGGACGATTTTGGAAGTTTAAATCATAGCCAAAATTTCCTGCTCCTTGAAAGTTTGGATCCTGGAACACGCCACCATTACCACCGTCATTGCCTCCAGAGTAAGGATTGTAATTTGAGTCCCCTCCAAGTGATGGTCTAAGAGCCCCGAATTGTCGCCGAACTCGGATATTTGCAGAACAATGTGAGGTAAATAGGGAGAATGTCACAAAAATGGATATCACCACGTATCCCACAGGCTTCATTTTATGAAGTTAAAAAAATACGGTTCTTCAATAAAGTCAATTTTTGCACAGATCTGCAAGTTTCAGGCTTGGAATGTGTCTGATGAAAAGTCGAAGATGCAGATGTTATTTATACAAGTCATTACCGATGGTATCATCATGCAGCACGGTTCCATCATCGCCAAAAATTCTATTGAGACTTCTAGAAATCAATGACAAAAAATGCAAAGAAATACCCAGAAGCGCTTTATAAAACTATTTTTAGATAAAAGTTGAACTTAGTAAAAAATGTTATAATCAGACCGTAAACTTCTAGGTGCAATGAATGAAGGTAATAGACGCCTATTTATGCCCTAAAAATGGCCAAATAGATACGAAAATATGCATTTTTTTGGAGCTTTAACATGTACAATATTTGTACAAAAACTATAAAACACATCAATCAATTCAATTAGTGTCATTCACATTTCTCTCGCAATGACCATGACCAACGACGTGATGTCTAAGGCTCGTCACACTAAAACTTTGTGTTGCAGCCGATAGCTTTCTCCACTAACACTGTCGTTTATCTTCCACTGAAGTCATTGGGTAGTATTTAAATTTTCCATTTGCATGTGGGCATTTTGAACTACAAAATATCAGGTTTCAGTTACAAATATCAGTTAACACTCATCAGGTAAGTAGAAACAGTGTTTTGCTCCCAGTGTACAGACTATATAGTTCTATTAAAGTGTGGTTTTCGACAGTGGGTTCGTAATGATAAGACCTTTAATATTAAAGCATATACCAACACTACAGCGCCCATAAGCGCCGCCTCCTTTACAAATTTACTGAAGTTTTATTTTTCTCTTTCTCCAACAACAATAATAAACAAAAAATCCACGAAACAGGCAACACGTGAGATTATTCTTATGCATATTGCTGCCATTAGAGAACTGCTATCATGATTCAAAATTTAAACAGTTTCTTCATCACCACCAGTGCCACATTATCACTTTTGCTACCGTCTCTCAGATGACCAACACAGCTAATTAATCATAATATTTTCTAATTGGTATAAAATGTTGGCTGACTTTACCATACATTTTGGCATACGCTGTGGGCGTTCATAATCCTTTAATCTATAAATGTCCTATTCTGTATGTGTGTAAGTGTGTCTGTCCAGCTAACTACTTTTTAATGGCTCTACAAATCTCCATGAAATTTTAACAGTAGATTCACAACAACCTAGGCCAGTGTTCGGCAAAATTTCAGCTCTTTAACTTTAACAGTTCTCGAAATATTTAACTTTTCTCATTAACTAACATTATCTGCCACATGTACGCACTTGACTATGAATGTATATATACTCTGTTTTCAATTTCTGTTGATAGTATAGTACCGCTGTGACACGGCGGTCGAATAGACGATGTAGTAAACTGAGCGTCGCAGTATCGAATCTCGGCGGACGCAAACTTTTTTGTTCGGTGACCTTGGTAAAAGTGAAAAAATTTAAAAAGGTTTCTGAGCTCTAGACTTTTTGCATTTGTCATTGACAGGTTTGAGGCTATAGATTTTATAAAAGCGAGCAATGGGATATGTAAGTCATTCACGCAGGGGAAAAATCGGTGGAAAAGTAAGAAAAATCAAGACGGAATAGAAGCTTTAGATTTTCACCGTTTTTAATTTTCCATTTCCAAAGCATTTGCATTTGAAACACTCGGCCCATGGCAAGCTATGGCCATTTACTGCTTAGCAAAATCAAAACAAAGCTTCTGAAGAACAGATGGTACTATGACGTCATTTGGCGATTAGAGCTCCCCCGGCGAATGTAAACAACATTGCACTCGTACATTCATTTCATTGATCACCACTACTGCTACTACAATTCTATTAACATTTTATTATTGGAAACATTTACTTTTCTATTAACGCAGGGTCTATACCTATCATCCATGCATATAAGCTGTACGATAGCTATAATTACGTGTTCGCATTTAAAGTTTTCTCGTTATATTTAAGTTAACTTCCTATATTTAGCTGAATTATGCCGTCAATTTGTGCTATTGCAGATTGCAAAAATTCGTCAAATAAAGACATAGGAAGGGCCTTAATTTTTCACAAGTTTCCAGTTAAAAACGGATTACTGTGTAAACAGTGGATTCATGCCTGCAGAAGAAAAGACAAGATAAATCCATGCAAAAATTCGTCAAATAAAGACATAGGAAGGGCCTTAATTTTTCACAAGTTTCCAGTTAAAGACGGATTACTGTGTAAACAGTGGATTCATGCCTGCAGAAGAAAAGACAAGATAAATCCAGTGACTGCACGATTGTGCTCAGATCATTTTCGCCAGACCAACCAATGAGCTTCTGCGGTTACCAATTAGGAAGAGGCTTTGTGCAGATGCCATGCCATCAAAATTTCCAGTGATTTGCCTTGAAGACGAAAATGTTTCACCACGTGACATGATAACATTGAAACGGAAACATCAAGCAGTTTTTCAGCAGTTCAAATTCTTCGAAACCGTGACAGTAACATAACGGATTCTCCGCACAGTAGAAATGTTGAGATCGCGCCAACAAAAACTTTTAACGTGGAATGTCAAACCAACATATTACTTGCAGAGTAATAAACTCAATCACAATTATTCAATGTTACTATTATAATAAATTGTTCTTGTATTACATACTTTCAGACTTACAAAAGCGCTTGGAAAAGGCTGAACAGACCGTCAGGCGTCAACAGCATTTAATTCATAAGTTGAAATTGTCAAATGCTGCACTGCAAAAGCGGATTAGACAACGTGGTACCAAAACTTCACAAACCGATACAAATTTAAATTTGAACGTGTTAAGCAAGAACCAGGAGAAAAAGTTACTTGGAAAAACAGTTCGATGGAGTACTGATGATATTATTCGTGCACTGAGTATCCGGTGTGTCAGTCTTAAAGCATACGAGACAGCGAAAAAAGTTTGGAAGTTGCCTTTGCCATCAGCGAGGACTTTAAGACGATGGGCTGCCAACTTCGAATGCTTACCTGGAATTTCGATGGAAATAATACAAATATTGAAGGAACATGCAAATAGCCTGGAACCTTGGGAGCGTATATGCTGTATTTCATTTGATGAAATGAGCACATCATCTTTTCACATTTATGATAAAACAGCAGACTCCATCATTTCAAATTCCAAAGCCCAAAAATGACATTAATTTTGCTTTTTGAAATAATACGGGTTCTGGAGGAAGCAAAATATCCCGTATATAGCATAACCAGTGACTTGGGCGCAGAAAATCGAGCGCTGTGGAAGGAACTCAACATTGGTATTGAAAACTCGAAGTTCAAAAATCCAACTGCGGACCGGGAAATTTTTGTTTTTGCAGACGTACCCCATATGCTCAAACTAATAAGGAATCACGTACTGGATGATGGAATTCAGTTAGAGGGAGGTCATAGAATTGATAAAAATACTTTCGAAAATTTACTCCAGTACGATGATGCAGAGTTGAAATTGTGTCCCAATTTCACGCATAAGATTATTGATGTGCATGGAGCTGAGAGAATGCGAGTACGACCAGCTTGTCAGTTGTTTTCGAGTCATGTTGCTGCTTTAGCTCGAAAAGTGTATGGCGATAATAAAACTGCGCAGACGATACAACTCGTTAATGATGGATTTGACTCCGTCGGACACACTTCATAAGTGGATTCTTGAGTGTAATCAGTGCTTTGTCAAGTTTATGAATCAATCCAATAACATTGGAACAGGATTGATGAAAGGACTATCTGCGGCTATCAAGGAGTCATGTCCGCATATTGAACATTCTATTGTATCAGAATTTCTAAAAATTCGCATAAAAATTCGCACAAAACATCTTAATTTATGCAGTAATAGTAAATGTACGAACTCACGAGCGAATTGTAGAAAGACTAGTCAGTTCGTTAAATCTAAAAAGCGTAATTAACTTATAGTGTTTTACATAATATTATAATTGTATGAATAAAACCAAGTTTAAATAATAGACATCATGGCTATTTAAAATGCAGAACAAAGCCAGACAGCTCGCCAACCAACGTAAGCAAAACAGCTGTAAGTTAGAAGTGGCTGTTTGGCTCTTATGACCGTACCTTCTATATATATTCTATTTACCTTGGTTAAAAACTAAATCTCACGTCTGCCTGCAATGGAAATACAAACAAATTTAAAAATGGCCGTATAGATAGAAAAAATATTTAAGCTTTGCAAACCAAAAAACTCGCGGGAAAATTGGTCTCTGAAGTCAATAGGAAAAAATAGTTTATGTTATAAAATTACATGAAGCACACCTTAAAATTGGCAAAATGGGCAAAACAATAAGAAAAAGAAAAAATGACCAATTTAGTTTAAGAGAGAAGGCGTTCACAAGTTAAGTACACTTTACTTACTTAGGTCATGTTTACACTGGAATAATGTAGAAAAGCAGGTCTCGGACGGAGGGACGCTATCAATTCAACGACTGATTCTGTTTTGGTCTTCTAGGGGGGGGGGTATACCACTTCTTCAAAGCTGCAAAACCTACAGTGAAAGATGACAGATCAAACCATTTTAAACATAATTTCGAAATATTAAGAATTTTCTCTTCTCCTTCCGCTGCCTCCGTTCAGTTACATAAATATTCTATCTGCAAATGTAAACTATTTTAATATTCAATTTTTCGACTTTCAATTCCCTTTTCAGTCTGTCATGAAAAACAAAAACAGATTATTATAATAAAATCACTACCTCTAGCCACCGGCTGGCGGAAGTAATACGTGTAGGTCATCGCTGTTGTCGTCAATTGACCAAAGTGTCGTTAACGACTCGTTTATTTCCGTGATTGTTTGAAAAATATAAACAATATTGTACCACTAGCCTTAAAATAAATAAATAATTTTAAATTATTCTCCTGTTGTGTTTTATGTGTACGAGTTGAGGATGAAATTGACGGATTTGCATTTGGCGTGAATCACAATTGTTAATTGGCAAGTAACTGAGCAGTATGATTTGCGCCTACTGGAGCTGGACTGGTTGTCACGTGTCCTAGCAACCAATCAGAGATTAAACAAAGTCGTCTGAACAAAGAATTATTCAATCCCCGTGTGTACCGCACACTTGCACACTGCACTTGTTACAACTTGCACCTGCGCCATGACTAGGGACTCTACTTGTAGGTGCTTAAAACTCACGGAATAGGTAGGTATTTAGGCACTTAAAATCATTAAAATAGGTGCTTAAAAAAGGTCCTTAAATTTAAAA
>JAHZNE010000926.1:0-13762 GCA_027744055.1 Callyntrura sp. NNG-2020 | reverse complement strand
TTCAGATTCTATATAATTCGAGACGCTCTATCTGTTGGTGTTTGTTTCAAGAAAATCGGTTGATTCCAAGGTCATGTGGTTGCATTGTTGATTGTAAGAAAAGTTGTCAAATTTTAATTGCAACGAACGGAGGCTGCAGGGGGGGGGCGAAAGTCCCACATTACACAAATCTTGTTTTGGGCATATGATTACTTTTGTTACTTAACGTACATGGTCGACTCTCAAACGATACATAACTTTAATTTAAACAGGCAAGGTATTTGGGAAAGATAATTCCCCATAATACATGTGTATAATTAGCTCGAATTAGAATCGCCTGCACGGTATTTCATTTGTGTTACCAGGCTCCTAACTCTCAGCAACAAGAATAGTGCTATTCTAATTCTTACTCATCCAAATTTATTATTGGAATAAATTTTCCTTAACTTATTACCGTTCTGTGAATGAGCTCAGTCACAGCACTATTCCGCGTCCTTTTTTCTGCGAATTTTTTCCTATTTTATTCTAGCATAGGACCAGTGATAGCGGTAATGACGTTCATGCTTTATACACTGTACAGTGTAGAGTGTACAAGGTATTGCACTGTACATTGTATAATACACTAACTACAGTGCATGGTGTTGTGTTGGTGAAGTATAATACATGCAGTGCATTATATGCCGTAGCATACACTAGTCGATGGTTTCACATTGCCCCGTTGAAGCCATTGAATACATAGTTTGGGATACCCGGAAACATTTTGGTAATATCTTATTCCGAAAAACTAGGAATACGGAATAGTTCACTGAGTGAGCTTATTACCAGTAGGATAAAACTGGTAATAGGGATATCCCAATTTTTGGGAATAGCTAAGAATTTGGGACCAGACGTACATTGTTGACTGGATTGTCCTTCTAATCCTAAAAAATGTAGAAATTGTTTTCTTGGGCAGAGTGCCAAAGAAAAATTTCAATTAACTGAAAAATTGAAGGAAAAGATGGGTTTCTCCATATAAAAATAGAGATAACAACAGTATGAAAGCAAAAACGCCATACTTCGAACGCATATAAATTATAGAAATTGTATCAGTGATTTAAAATTGTATAACGGTTTGTAACGGTTTTAAATTAACCTATATTTTAAAACGTAATTCACAGTCGATAGTATTCGCTATGCGCTGATATGTACCAATATGAATTTGGTTATATTTTAGCACAATAATATAAACGTCCGATTTAATTTTTTTAAATATCAGGTGTTATTAGTTAAAATTATAGTTCAGTAACTAAATTATTGATTTTTCGTACCACCAAATATTAGTTTATTGGTGTCAATGGAACCGCAAGAGAAAGGCAATTAAACCGAAGGTGTTTGTTTAATACTGATAGTAGCTGTCACTTAATTGAAATTGATTAATTGGCCTATTGGTAATTTTGTTTTGTTATATCCATTTATGTTATTCAAATTGCAAAAACTGTGTATGCTGCTACTCTTAAAGTACAAAGTTTCTTATTTAAAGATATTAAGCTCCCATGTCATAATCGTATAATGTATTTTGAATATGAACAACCACCACATTTTAAGATTATCGTCGTACACATGACGGCTCAAAATGTGAGGCTACTTTAAAATGTTTTAAAGTATATTATTCTACAAATTTAGCAGTGGAAATTTACGTTTTTTACCGGCTTCAAATTTTCTCTTACTGTTATAAATATATTCAGTAAAATGTAATGGTTTTAGGAGCTTCGTTTCCCTTATTTTCAAAAATAAATGACTGAAATATTTTTGCACCAAGATGGTTTAAAAGTTTCATTTATATTTAAAACAACAAATTTTATTTAGATACAATTGAAATTTTGTTCTGATTTGCTTTGCAGTTGCCGTCAGTTTGACGGCGGGTTTTCTAGTTTACTTTAATTTGAACAAACAGGGCAGGGTTGGGAGCCCACCATGAACATAACTGTAGTTCAAAACCTGCTGACACAAGCGGATCGTTTTCAAAGAAACTATTAATTTTTGTTGGGGCTGGGAATAGATAGAAAACTGAACGGATCCATAAAAATTGAAATCGTTTCGTATTACCTTTTTAAACTAACGTTGCAAGGAAAGAGTGAAAATTCTGCAATGGTATAATTTTATATTCCCAAATTTATGCTGTGAATAAAATTAGGTTATTTTTTCAAAATCTACTTCTGAAAACAATATACGGTCTTCAATGAAATTCTATAATGTGACATTGGAAAGAATTCTGAATGAGTATTTATTTTTATTTTTTTCAATTTTAAATTACAGAATACGTACTGCTCTATATTCTCAACCTGTGCCATGACGGATGTGATAGTGTTATTGAAAGAAGAAACTATCAGAGCTATGTTTACAAAGAAACTTACATCGTGCATTCGCTTTGGATATGCACTCATATGTGTCGTAAACCGGGGGTTCTTCCTGCATGTCATGGCGCTGGACCAGGACAAAATATCAGTTATGCTATTAAACGTGGAAAAAACTCAGGACAAGGCCCCTTTGCCGAATAACAAGGTATCCTTTACCGGTTTCATTTAGTCAAAAATCATACTTAGCAAAACCCACAAGTCAATCCAAAAAACGTGATTGCATGATTTCTACAGACATTCATGGGGTTTATGAGAGCTTCCTATTTAGTTTCTTCAAGTTGAATGTGCTGGAATTTTCATGTCAACACAAAAAAACAAACTTCGTAATTTCCTATTTTATCGTTTCTGGATACATTGGAATGTGAACTGGCCAACGAGTTCTTTCTTTTTTATATTAACCTAATATATCGTCATTGCTACTGATTAGTGCTGCCAAAATTTCAGTGTTTGATGAGTTTTGTGGTATCATTTACCCACTACGGACATAATTTAATTGAGAATGACATGACTAAACAAACTGTTATTTAGTGGGATAAAGCGTTTATTCCAGTTTTCTGTTGAGGGGTCTGTTATACAATCTGTACGGCAGTTCATCTTTAGTCGCAATAACTCAGAAGTGATTAAACTGTTGCCGATTAAATTTTAGTAATTGCCTTCGTTCAACAGAATATTTATCATCGTAGTCAGGCTGAGCAATCAAATATGGAGGAGTCACAGACAATGGAACTCGTGTTGACTTATTATATTTTATGTAAACAGTAGGCTTGTTTGTGTTTCTGCGTGTGTGTATGAGTGGCAAACGATACTTTCCGTAGTTTTTCATGAAGGTTTATGACAATGCTTTATTATGATATAGTATCAGACCTGTTACTCAAACTTAATATGCCGACACTTTACTAACATGGCCAGTTTTCATTTTAGAACGATAAATATATACGAATGAATGCAAACAGTAGAATGTTTAATAATGGGTCATTAATCGTACAAAAAAAAACATTGCTATTTTGTTTATGGCGCATTTGGTTAGTTGGTAAATTGGGTTATATGCAATACAAATTCACTTTATCTTATACAATACAAAATTGTGTATTTCACTCAAGAAATGGTGACTTTGAAATACACTATGCAATCTAATTACAGATATGAAACTTTGTAGTTCCTTAGATTACCTGTGTGTTTGACAGCAGCATCAATGTTAATAACATTACTAACTGGTGTCTTTGGATACTCCAGTTTTCATGATTGGTCCTTAGAGCATTCGCTTAGTCTCAGATTCTTTCGATTTGAAAGGGATACATCTCTATGGAGTCCGTCATCTTACATCAATGACACAAATTTGTTGTTTGACAATCATTTTGAAAACATGACAACAAATGCAAAGGCAAAGGGTGTTGTTGAAGGCATTATCCAATTTTGTGGGACGCTTCAAGGAGAAATTATAAGGGATCTTTTGATAATAGCATCCGTCACTACATTCAATGGGTGGAAGAAGTTGGAGGTTGATCTGTTGCCTCAGCTTTTGATTCATCCTAACAACGTTGACGATGTTGTGGTGGAAGCATCTCTTAAGCAATACAAATTACTAAGACAGGCTAATGAAGCAGTAAATGGGGCGCTTGGGACGGTGGCAAATTATGTCATTATTCAAAACTTGTTGCTTTACGCCTACTTCTTTGTTCAAATCATGACTCTGGAAGAAATTGACATATGGATAATACATACTCTATTTGACGTTTTGAAGGCAACCATGTTATTCTACATATCACTGAAGCTATACTGGACGGTATGAAACATTTACATAGAAATACTGTATATTAGTCCTGGATTCAATAAAATTGATTTACGTATTTGACAAACGTGATAGAACGATAACATCAAAAAATGGCTTCGTTTGATGTCTGTCTACAAGAATCCTGCTGTTGTCGAGTCCATACTCGGCATGACAATTCAGGCGGCGATCGATGACCTTGCAGAGAGCAACGTGGGCATGGGGACTGGTTACTTCCTGATGGACGAGAATTTCTTGGTTGGAGTAAGTTCATTTTTTGGATTTGATAAAATAATATAGTAGTATTGCTATAGCAATAATAATACACTGCATTATATTATTATATGACATCGCATGAAACAACTCTTGTTTTACTACTTGAAGTACCTTTGATATAATTTTGATATACTGAAGAACTCATGATATCCTTCAAATATGTCCCTGAGGGTAGCGGGGTCAAAGAATCTGTAAATAACTGGGTATAAATGTACAACACCTTTGAATGTACATTTGTAACAACTTTTTTGCGTAAAGTTGTAGCCCTAAAAGTAAGGCATTTTGCATAAAAACTCGTTTATATTATGGTTTGATCTACAAAGGAAACAAGTTCTCACTTTAAAACCCCTGGGGTTTCCAGAGTTAAAACTTGGCAAAATGATGTTACCTGCATGCCAAATGTCAACTTGCGTTATCATTATTAAAAAATAGGCTAATAGTTGTTTAACAAAAACGGTGTTTTTCCAATTTCATTTTTGTAACACCTGGATTATGGATACTGTGGTTTCTGATAATATAACGTCTAACATTTTTTCCATCTACAACGTTTTTCTAATTTGAAGTATTTTGCTAAAATGTTTTTTAAAATTACAAATTATAAATATCTGAAATGAGTAGATCACAACCTTCTCCATTCCGTATGTAACACAATTATTTGTAGTTTGAGATTAACAACTGTAATGGTTGAATGAAATAAAATGTTGCACTTGTCACTAAAACTATGGTCATGTTTTGTAGAGATTTTGAATATTTTTCAGTTCTTCGCTGCTGTAGCCTCAATCATTTCATTCCTGGTTGAGTCTGAGGACCGAAGCTGTGAGATGTAGAGCATGCATTGTATTTTCTGGCAATTTCAATTATTGTTAAGTTAGTTTATGTAGCCTACTTTATATTAACGTATTTAACTTTCTATTCAATCGATCAACCAGAACATTTATGTTAGTAAATATATTCAAATATATAAATGTGAACTTTGAAGCAGGATATAGATATAACAAAGAGAAATGAAAAAGTGGGTTTGTGAACATATTTTAAATTACAACGGAGAAATAATATAGTATATCTAAACGTTTGTTGAAAACCCAGAATTGCCAGCAGAAAATTTTCATATATATTTTATTTTATGACATAAAACAAAAATAAGTCGTTTCCATTGTTCCCCAGCAAAAATGTAAATGAGTGTTTTAGCTTTACAAGAAAAGGGATTACTAAACATAAAAAATTAATCGGTGGCAAAATGCATTACTAAATAGTTTATGAGTTGTACAGGTAAACGGTGCGTTCGATTCTTTATTCCTCTACTGTTAATTAGTCCGTGCTTAAATGATGGTCGTATTAGTTTTTGAAAAAAGCTTTCAACAAAATTTGAATGTTTTGATGAACGGAAATACACACACTAGTATTGCTTCAGGGCTACTTCAGTTTTGAATTTATTGTGAATCACAAGTTACATATGTTATTGTCAAAACTGCACTAAACAACGACAGTTTGCACCATATTTTAATTAATAATTTCCATATAAGCAGATGCTACGTGTCACCGTGTCAGTGAAGTGCGTGAATTGGTCCCTGTTCAAATGCAATAGAAAGCAAGGACGGTGAGATTTATAGAAGTACTACAGCTCCCGTGCTAGTAAATATACAAAAAAATTAATATGGTGCACAGAGAAATATTTTTAGAAATTTGTATTTACCATAACATATTTTAACATAAATCCCAACGAAGCAGCATCCCATAATATTTGTATAAAATATAAGTTTATAATATTATGAGCACTAAAAATATTACAATGTATTCACTTACAAAACATGTTCGAATAAATGTTTTTACCGTTACCTACTGAACATAAAATAATTATGTATAATGTATGATTCATCAAAAAATGTAATTCTTTGTTTTAGTTTGGCGTAGAATAGCTTTACAAAACGCAAATGATTACCACCGCAGGATGCCATTGTTAACTCGCCGGAAGTGTTTTATTGCTATACAATGCCACTTTATTGTGAAGTGACGACAGGATAATTACAGCAAATGACGAGCACTCATGTCATAGAGCGGCGACAGATAGAAAATCAAACACATATTGATGATTACGAAATAATGATCGTGACACTTTTTTCGCAATTAAAGATCGTATTTTTATGGAAGATAAATTGATTTAATGCTTCAATGGTTAAAGTGTTCACTTTTAACGACACCAATTGAAGTAACGGCGATTCATCACATCCCAATTAGTTAGCTACAGTTGTGTCGCTGCAGAAGTATAGTTTTAGATGTGCTAACACTTTGTTGTTTTTTCCTTTTTTGAAATATTTTTAACAAAACTACTACTTTAGGTTTTTTCACAATCGTTTGTGCATAACATGAAGGTTTCTATTTTAATTTTCGCCGGATTATTAGTTGCGGGGGTAAGTGTATTGCATCATTTCCATCAGAGGGTAGTGGTTCACTCATATTATTTCAAGTATAACATTTATTCTTACGATCTAATTCCTATTTCAGGTTGCGTTGGCCAATGCCGGAAAGGTGGACAGAGATAAGACCATTAAGCAAATGGAATCCCGTGCAGGATAATATCCAAACGCACTATTTCTTTTTATTCTGGTTTTTCTCCTGGAATTTAATAATTAAAAAATAGTATGTGATTTGTGTTTATAAACCGTTCTTATTTCCATCTTCTTCATTGATTCAAGTACTGACCACTATTTTTTTAAATAGTTCTGCAATGTCCGTTTCCTTGTTTCCGCTATTCCATTCATTCCCAAAAGGGCTCTTGTCAATATTTAAGGACTTCCAAAAACACAAATCGCGAACAATTAATTAAATACTTCATGAGTTTGTGCTTTTCGCCCGACTCATACGCCCATTTGTGCAGCCAGCAGACGACTTCCGATAATCGATGTATATTGACTACCCCTCATTATTAATTTTTGATTTTGTCCTTCCTCCATAGATATCTTGGCTTTACCTTCTATTTTATCTTGTTAGCAACTAACCGATTCCATTTTTTAAATCAAATCATAATTACTACGCATAGTTATTAACTTGCGTAAAAAACGATTTTAGAAATGTATTTTGTCACGGTACAGTCAATCTTACTACTGGGACACAAACACACTTTCCTGGATTCTTCATTTCCCGATTTACTTACGCGTATACTTATTTCTACACGCATTTGTATCCCTATGTTTGATCGTATTCAAATTTAATAATTTTGTACCTGATTGATAATGATTTAAGGAACAAACAAAGCAATCAATATTATAAGATAAGGACAATGAATGTACAATGAAAAACTTATGATCATCTGACAAGCCCAGCTCAGCTCTATGGCATGGGCGACGATTGCATGACATGAATACCTTCACCTACCACACATTACCGTATTCATCACCATCAGCATAGCCCCACTACTGCTTCTGTCGTTAGTCGTTGGTTGTATGGGCGTGGGGGAGTTTAGAAGACGGTGAATAAGAATGTGATGTTAGATTTATCCCAAAGCTCCCTTGAAACCTCCCAAGAGGTAAAATTACACATATTTTCAAACTTGGCCTGTGGGAATTTTAGAAAACGGGGAATATGATTTATGTTAGTTTCACCCCAAACACATCCTTATATTATACGTCTGATCAAACTTGGCGTGTGAATGTTTTCGAACACGGCGAATACGAGTACGATGTTACTTTTTTTCGAAAACCCTTCTCACACGGGAGAAAATTACAATGCTATGCTACACGTGGGAGTGGTTTCAAATACGAGGAACACGAAAATGATGTGGTTTCATCCATAAAAAAGGCAAAGTCTCAGCGTGCCCACACACTAGTAATACATATACACATATATAATTTAATATTTTAGTCGGGATCCCCGTTGATGTAAAAAAATGATATGTCTAATTTAAGAAATGGAATCTAATTTAAATTGAATGTATCGAATTGAGAAACTGAATGTAACGAATGGAACAAAATATTGAAAGAACTTCCTAACTTGAGCAGGTATGACCCCAGGCATAACGACATACAGGTAAGATTTACATCAACTGACTAAATCTTTTACCATAATAGCCGTTGAAAATAGATACGAAATAAAATACAACCACTCACGAAAAACATGAAGTACAAATCTAAAACTGCCTTTTATTCCACCTTTGAAGAAAACAAATTTTACTATATTTCGTAGCCAACACTAACAAATAGCCATGGTGGGCAGAGCTAGAGTATTACATATATCTAACATTCAATCCCATTTCAAACCAAGAACAAAGGAATATTTATAAAGGTTGACAAGGGGTCAGTGAAGAAAGTGAACAGTGCAGATTTAAATTAACTTTGTCAAATAACCACAACACACTCTCCACTTGATTACCTTCATCCAACTGCTGGCTGTTGGATAAATCCAGCCAAGAACCGTTAACCTTCAAAATCATGTAAAAAAATACTCCCTTCACCATTTGGATAGGTCTGGTCCTGGAAGCTGAACGCTAATTAATTTATAAGGGCCACGCTACTGGACAATAGGAAAGAAGGAGGGAATGGAGGGAACCTGCAGCAACGCTGGGAGTGGTTACTCCATCGTTAAGACTAATGAGGATTATAAACGACTCGTGGGATTATTTCCGGACGAGGTAGGCTCCTTCCCCCCCCCCTTTTTTTTAAAAAGGGGAAAAGGAGTGATGTCTTCTAGTGTTTGTTGAAACCCTTGGGAAGATGAAGGCGACAATGACATTCGTTTTTTTCTCCCCAGGTTTGGCTTCTCGTATTCCAGGCCGTGGAGGATTCCGAGGACCTGATGAGCGTGAGCAATGCCTCCCCCGCTTTAGCAAATTTGCTTCAACGAAGAAAAGTGGAATATCTGTTCCCTGCCGTGTGGAACATTGTGGGAAGGAAACTACACGAAGAGGAGGGGGATTGCCTGCAACCGCAGACAGAAGCAAGGGATGATGATGGATGGAGGGAGGATTCACGGACCAGTGGCATATTGAGGTTACGGCTGGTCAACAGATTCTGGAAGCGTGCCATCGACCAATTTTACACGGTTAACGAGTTGCCCCCTGAATTTGCGAGGATTGACAGGAAATACGAGAATGCGGGGAGAGTCCCCGGAATACCTTGGATGGTGGAGAAATTTCCGCGGGAAACGGCATTAATTACTAAATTCCTGGCTCACTTTGCACCCACGGGAACCCGGAATTTAGCCCCTTCCTTAGTGGACACGTGAGCATATCCACGCGAGACCACTCGTTGAATTACCCAACCGGCATGGTTCCTGTTCCTTCTCCAGATTTTGAAGTAGCTGTGTCCCGCCTTCTAGAAACGCATGGACAGCACATTTTCGGATGGGAAATTGTACTTCACATGACGCAGGTGTCAATAGAACGGATTTCCTTCCTGCGAAACTGGTTTGCTTCCATGCCGAACCTCTTTTCTTTGGCCATCACCCATTTTAATGATCACCTTTTGGATACTGAGCGGGACAGGACTTTTTTACCGGAGTTGGAACGTCTACCCAAACTGGAAAAGCTGGAGCACCTTCGCCTCCTCAATGTTCTTCCCACTGTGGCCAACCGTATGATGACAACTTACAGCCACGTGTCGCTCCTGCAGCTGGGCACAGAGGAAATCTCCGTCAACTTCGACGTGGCCAACGTATATTTCCCCAGCTTGCAGGATCTCACCGTGTCATTTAGAAGGTTTTCCGACTTTCAAAAACTGGAGACGGCCCAGTTCGGCCGCTCCTTTCGGAGAATTCACGTATCATTTTTTTACGTGGGGGAACCCCATCTCCAGGAAATTGTTGCTCTACTGGCGAGAAAGTGGGCAGCGTCTCTAAAAGTGGTGAAAATTTCCTTTAAACCACCTCCAGACAACTGGAAGAGTTTGGAGGAGGAGATTCCAATTTTGAGACGGAAGCACCTTCCCGAGCTGGAGGAGCTGTTGTTACTCGCGCTATAAGGACTTGTGTTCCAACCATCCACAGGATCTCGATTATGCAATCAATTTAGAATCTTTAATTGTGTGAAGCGTCAGCTCATGGCCGGGGGATACATTATGTAATTTTTATACTGACAAAATGTCCCTTTTTGTAATTATTCGGTAGATGGCGTGACGTTATAAGATGACGCAAAATAAAAGAACAAATTATAAAGTTGCTAATTTGGTAGAAGGATATCCAGACCTAGATTCTTTTTGTACAATTTACCTTCTCTCTTAGAACCCAGTGAAAATCAGATTGTTATGTAGTTTTCCACATTTTACAAAAGTTGAAATGGTACAATCCATTCCAGGTGAAGCATTAACTAGTAAATTAAGATTTAATATTAAACGATCAATATCTCAAACATGGGAAAAATTGTCAGGATTTTTAAATAAAAACTACCCCACTGGTAGGTATATTCACGTCGGTAAATTAAAAAGATGTCATGTATTAAGGCCCTTATTCTATACGTCATTTTATACATCGATCATATGGCATTGAAAAAAAAACACAGCATGTCAGTAAACCCGTATTGGATATAAAATGCAATGGTACACATTTTTTCTACACCTTCATGCAACCCACGGCACAAATATTTATTTAAGGTGGTAAAACTACTGTACATATTACATGTTTAATTAATTTGCAGGTGGACGTTGCTGAAAGTCCGGGTTTGCAGCCCTAAAGTTTCTCAGATTCAATTCGTCGTAAATTTGAATAGAAATTAATTTAAATTTTTCGCTCGCATGATCCTTGGTCCATTTTTTCTGTCGTTGAAATGCAAACGCGTAACGACGTTTCATCTCTGCCAGAACTTCCATATCAGTGGGTTTCTTGTTGAAATGAGGTAATCGCATCATACCTTGATCAGTAGGTTGTCTGAAATATTTTTTGAGAATGGTAAATGACATCATTAAATTTAAATGAGAGTGCAATGGTACACATTTTTTCTACACCTTCATGCAACCCACGGCACTGGGTTGCATGAAGGTGTAGAAAAACCCATCCATATCAGTGGGTTTCTTGTTGAAATGTGGTAATCGCATCATACCTTGATCAGTAGGTTGTCTGAAATATTTTTTGAGAATGGTAAATGACATCATTAAATTTTAATGAGATTCAACGTAGGTATTTTGTTGATTCAACATTCAAATAAATCGTTTTAAATCGGTTAAATTTAATTAACCATTTGGTTCATTTAAATGCATTCAAATGACGCTAATATACCTATAGAACCAAGTAATAACCGTCACGATTAGGTGTGATAATTTTACGTCACGAATAATGTGACTGCTAATCTTGTGATAACTTTAATGTCGAAAACGCTCAAATAAAATAGATTATAAAATAATTATTTCTAACGCTAGTTACTACACCGAAAAATTATATTTGAACATAATTTACAGTTGTGGAAAATTGTGTACAATTCCACGGAATTAAAAAATGCTTTATTTGTCACTGGGTGCGTCTACCTTCCATTCATGCACCAGATTTTCCCAGAACACGTTGGCTGAGCTTCATGATATTTAGCGACAATATTTACGTACTTTTAATCACATGCATAATGCAAGTATTTTTAATAATCAGAACAGCTGATAATCTACTTTTGGTTCAAATCTCTATTCTACAACGACTAAATGACGATTAGTTGTAATTAGGTTGAAATGGATAATTGACATTTTACCTGAGTAAAAATAATACTATGTTTAAACAGTGAAACTATTACACATGTCCTAAATGCATTTAAATGCACTGAGACCATTTCATTTACACGGTCTCATTGCATTTTGCATTTCATTTAAGAGCTATTATTCACCTGAATGTTCTTGCCTCATTTCAAATAAAATGGATATCCAGTATTTGTGATAATCGCCAGCGAACGAACACATTTTATCCGCTTCTCACCCATCTTATAAAGAACCAAAGTAAACTATTACTAACAAGAAAAGGTACTCAAGTGTTTAACCTATATTAAGCTACGACTAAATGACGATTAGTTGTCATTAGGTTGAAATGGATAATTGACATTTTACCTGGGTACAAATAATACTATGTTTAAACAGTGAAACTATTACACATGTCCTAAATGCATTTAAATGCAGTGAGACCATTTGATATCCAGTATTTGTGGTAATCGCCAGCGAACGAACACATTTTATCCGCTTCTCACCCATCTTATAAAGAACCAAAGTAAACTATTACTAACAAGGAAATGTACTCAAGTGTTTTACCTATATTAAGCAAACCTGTTGGCATTTTCAATATGGTAAATGCTGTGGTTCAAAAGTAACCCTGACTAGGCAGTTGTGTCCACGTTATGGGTTTATCTTGGTTTGGCCAACTTCTACCTCCGCCCATTTACAATACCGTATGGTAAATTCAAATTGATAAACTAATTAAATCTGATTTTTCGTTCTATTTCAAAATGTGTTTTAAAACTAATATGCTGCCTTGATACTAACTAAATTTTTGACGAGTGCAGCACCAATAGTAAAGCTCCATTTAAATAAGTACATTAACAAATTTTAATTTCATTCTTACAAGGAAAGACTCATTTTATTTTTATTCATATCAAAACAATAGATTATTTTATAGCTTTTATTTATGGTATAGTTGAATGATATTAAGAATAAAAAAGTGAAGAAGTATGCTTTTATTTTACATTAAGAATTAAAATTAAGTGATTATTTTCTAGCATAAGCATATAAATACAAATCAATTCTCTTTACATACTTTTCGATATGGAGGTGATTTATAATTTTGTATCCTCTTTCTAAACGAGAGTTCACAAGTTCAGCTGACAGATCGTCCCACCAAAATTTTTCCATTTTAGCTTTCATGGCACTCCAAAGCCTATCTGTTTCAGGCGACCGATTCACTCTTTGTACAAACAAACCAGTAGGAGACAATACAACATAATCACACCAAAGCTTGTTAGTAACATGCAGTTGCATAACGATTTGTCGGTAGTGATCATGGCTCACTTTCAGCTCCAATGTGCCTGCTTTATTTCTTTTTAATGCTGACGAAGATGAAACATCTGGCCATTCCTTCGGATGATAAGGCTTGTCGGGAGACTTGCTGAAAAGAGAGTGTGGACATTTTACCTCGATGATGCCATCCGTTCCAACCATTCCATCAGGTGAGGCTCCAAATATTCCATTTTCACTGAAAACTATCAGCCCAACTTTCCTTACAGTCCCAGGTTCTATGCCTTTGAACTTCTCGTACTCAGTTATAGCATTGATCTCATTTTCCCTCCCATACTTTAGTGCTTCTCTAACGATTTTTACCTGACGTTTGTTGCCGAAGTACTGGTCTAGCACACCCTTATTAGGAGTGCTTTCCTTTAATTTAAAGACATGAGGGG
>JAHZNE010000925.1:0-15970 GCA_027744055.1 Callyntrura sp. NNG-2020 | reverse complement strand
AAATTTTCTCTCATGTTCATCCAAAAGAACACGTGAAACAGTTATTGCTAAAACGGCTAATTTTGAATTTTCAATGTGGTGAGGCGCTGTATTAGAATGTTAATAAGAGTGGCCATGATTTACAATTAAACAGCAACGATCTCCACAGTTCTAAATATGCCCACCGCTGCATCTCACTGCACTCTTGCTTGAAAGAAAGGAGAAAAAGAATGGAAACGAAAAATGATTGTTTAACAAGCTCCACACAACAATAACAATAATAATAATAACCGTCACGGCCAGATTGTGTGTATTACATAAGTTACACAGGAATGATGACGTATTTATTTACGTTAAAAAGTGGAGTGGGGGGAAATTATACGTGTGTGTTTGTGTGTGTGAGAGAGAGAGAGAGAGTAGACGTCTGTGTTGCATATCCGTTTCGTTGATGTCGTTGTCGTTTCTTCTAATTTTGTGAGTATCATACACACACACTCTTTCAACCGTCTTGTTATTGTTACGTTTGTGTACACGATGTTGTTCTCTTTTGCTGACGATGATTAAATTGAGAGTCCACGCTCTCCTCGTTTCGTTTTGGGCGTTTTTAACGATGGTGCTAAGTGGCAGTTTTTCTGGTCGTAATCACACCCTCTCCGAAAGACATCTCTATTCTTCATTTAATTTTTCTTCCCCACTTCTCTCATCCTTTTTTACTGTTGTTGTTGCTGCTGCTGTTGGTGCGTTGTTTTGTGACTTTGGCCTTTTTATTTATGACGAAAACATATTTTTGTTTTTGTCTCGTTTTCTTACGTCTTCATCATCTCCACTGCCGCCCAACGACAATATACACCTTGGCAGGCGTTTAACACAAGTCGTCTAAAGCTAGGGATAGGGATGTGGTGGGTCAGAAAATTTCCATGGTGAAAAATTTGCATACATTTTTCTATGGCCATTTTTATTTGCAGACATCATTAAGGAAAAGGTGTGTGAGAGAAAAGGCTTAAAAGCTCGGCATTGTTTCCTCCAGTGGTCAGCAACAGACCAAATTGTCACCCGCACAGGAAAGAAGAGATTCGCTTCGCACATTTGGGATCACCTCTGCCCATGACATCTGCTATAATAAGAAAACTCGTACGTCGATTTGCCAGTTTTTTGTGGGGAACCGTTGGAAAAAGGTCAATAGGCCTTTAGTTGCCGATTTTCCACCTTAAAAGGCATATTAAAAAGAGAAAAAAAACGCTGAACACTTCTTTTCCTCACGTTTAAAAAACTGACTTGTGCCATTACTCATTCTTTCCAATTTGGCTTGCGACAAGTCTTCAATTTTTTTCTTCACTACAAATCGCTAAGGAGCGGGGAGAATGGGAAAAGAGGGGCGCGTGTGCTTTTTTGAGACCAGCTTTTTTGAGGACTTAAAAGATTTTCGTTTTGAGGTTGACTCTCTTTGTGTCCCATTTTGCTCGTCAACAATAACAACAATAGCGACTTTTCCAAAAAAACGTAGAGATGCTTGAGATATGTATATTCACTTGTATATGCATGCACATATGTGTGTCATATGTACATGTATATATTCCTCCCTGTCTACATAGGTGCATATTATTATGTAGCCGCACGAAAAAATAACGTCATGTTAAAATCCTCTGCTTTTTATTATCCCTCATAAAAAATGTAAATTGCTGCTCGCGTGGTGGTTGGTATATTGGTAGATATAGTTGGCTACAGAGAGAGAGAGAGAGAGAGAGAGATTGTGTGATACCTTGGGTCTCTTTCTTCTACAACAATAATAACGACAACAAGCCAGCTAAGTAATAAGTTTTTTTAACGAAAAAAGTAGAAAGATAAAAAAGCAGCGTCTCTCCTCTAAGAAGAAGAGAGGAGATTATTATGGGAAAATGGCTATTATTACGGACATATATGCCTCTATAAAGAAAACGACGAGAGCGAGAGATAGGAGCTCTATGAGTGTATTTTTGTGTCGGGCTTGGAGCCAAAAAGGGAAGCGGAGAGAGAAAACGAATAAAAGTATGTAAAAACAGAAGAAAATGTAAAAAAGTATTTTTATATTTTGTTCGGCTTATAAAAGAGGGAGAGAGAGAGAGAGAGAACCTCAGCATCGTCGTCGTCATCATCAGCATCAGCACCATTATCTCGTGAAATTGTGGAAATTAGGTAGACAAGAGAAGAGAGAGAGAGAGAGAGAGCTACCTTTATAATATCTAATATCACATATTGCCACCACACCATCTCAACATTTCATTTATTTTCTTCCACTTTTTTTTCTCTCTCTCTCTCTCAATTTTCTTTACTGTAAATTGAACAGGTAGCGAGCGAGTGAAAAGCCACAAAAGAGGCGTATCCTTCACATTTCATCGTCCCCACAACACACACCGTGGATACATTTTTGTTGGCGCTGCCTCGCTTTTAATAATATTTTCTGTTTTCTACTTGCCTACTTGAAGAGCTGGAATGAGAAGGGAGGATGATGATGACGATGACGACGACGTTGGAGCACACAGGGGCATATAAACAGCAATCTGTAATAATAATGACGACGATGATGATGATAGAAAAACCAAAAAAGTAATTTTTATTACGTTGATGACCATGTTGTTGGTGATGAGGGGGATGATATGATACGGGATATGATGATTATTATGATTTTTTGAGTAGTTTCTTCCTTTTTATTAGCATAATCCTATATTTATGGCAGCACATGGTAGGTATTATTGAGATATAAAATGGAGCACTTTTCACACACCAACAACACCATATTGCTCCCCTCTCTTACCGGTTGTCTGCTGGTATAGTGTAACTGTGTATGAACGCTATATATATATAAAAGTGTGTGTTTATGTGTGTGCCGGGTTATCTGGTCTTTTTTCTCATTTTCTTCTTAAGAGACAAGGGGAGAATTAATTTGGTTGTAGGGCCGCATTTTATGAGGATGCGGGTGATCAAGACAATGATGATGGCATTCCAATTGAGTGAGTACAGTTTGTGGTTTGATGTTATTAAGATGATGACGACGTGATACGGATGATATATAAAGCGATAGGAGAGGGTGATAAAAAATATATAGTTTTTCGTGCGAGCATTTTTGCCCGTATGGGGAGAAAAGGCAAAAATTCAGAGTTCACACAAATGGAACCTCAGACGTGTAATTACGGTAGTTATCTCGTCTTGGAGAATAAAGAAAAATTGAACTGCTACTCTTTGCTCTCTCTCTCTCTCTCTCTATGTGTGTGCAAAGGGGTGATTACAAGACAAGTGTTCTGCAATGTCCTGTCTGAATTTTATACCATTTTGTATATATCAGCATATCCGAGAAGATAAAATTAAATGAGATTTTAAACCGTAATTAGATCCCCATGAAAAATGCAGTAAAAACGGAAAGGAGAAAAAATTAAAATCTTTCTGACGTTTAAAAAGCAAAAAGGGAAATGGTATGTGTTGCTGGTATACCATCATGGGTCTACCCATTCTGTCTGGTGGCTATAGCATCAGGTGTTCAAAAGGAAATTTCACACAGCCAATTCCAACTTTTGCCAAAGCTGAACCAATTAATTGGTACTTTTTATTTGACAGTTTTTGGCTCATCTACCCCCGCAAACTTATTTTGGAGAAAATGTATTTTTTCCACCTCTCGACGGTTTCTCCGCAGTTATTCCTACGTGTCCTAGAATTGCCTATAAATTTTAATGCCAGAGAGTATTTATGCCCATAATATATCTCTCGCTGTCTTTTTGTCTTTACGGTCGCGATGTACCCCGTATAAACGCATATTTCCAGCGTTTCTCTCAAGAAAGGGTAATAGTAGTAATAATAACAATAATAATAATAGCAACAATAATAACGATCCTGCTCGCGTACTTATATCCGAGTCAGTAATAAAATACAAAGTTGTTAGCGAGTTGAAAAGCTTAAGAGAAAATGGCTTACAAGTTAACGAACAAGAATGAAACATAATTGTCCATCTCAGGATCGTCATTGCGTCCATCCATGCCAGAAAATTTTAAGCCCAATAAAAATATTATATATTGTACACATTTTTATGTAATACTTTTTTTTATATAAAAAAGCTCTCTCTCTCTCTCTCTGGTCATTTTTCTCATTCTCGGGTGGTGCACACACCGCCAACAATAAGAGCAGGAGTATAATATTGAATAATAATGCTTATATGCCTGCTGGATTATATCCCATTTCTACAATCTCTACAGTATCTCTTTGTGCATTAACATTTTTCCTGCGAGAATTCATTCTATTAACCAAACAGTCTCTCTCTCCCCAGAACTGTTCAAGTTATGATAACGTGATATCGTCCAAAAATTATTCTATTCGTATCTCTGTGTATGAAATGTCCGTCTAACCCCGTAATACTCTCCTGTTGCAGTTAACTCTCAGTTGTTGCTATTCTCACACAGCGTATTCTTCGGTGTGTCTGTGTGTGCAATCATCCCTAAGGGTAGATTTTGGAGTGTAAAAAAGGAGTAACAACGGCGTAAACTGTGCATGCAACACAAATACACAGCATCATTGCCTCTCTCTCGCTCTTTTAATGGGGATAACCCTTTTGACTCTTGAACTATCCATCCATCCATCCACCGTCATCTCTCTTCTTCTTTTTCCATCCAGTAAACCTCTGTACCGTAGCAGCAGTACATCTTGGAATATGGTAACATGTGTGCATATCAGCTAACCCATCCACCTTTGCACTCTCTCCTATGAAAAACTTTAGTTTTCCTACCTGCCTGTCTTATGTATGTATATACATGGCTGCACCACCACCAAAAAACTCTCTTACGAGAAGGTAAGCAAAAAGGGTTGATCATTCTTCCTCGAGTCTTTACCATCACGAGATATGCCCCTACAAGCCGTATACATTGTATGCTCCATCAGTAACTGTACGATGGGTACCACACTCACATATGCATTTTTATGCATATGTATGTATATGTGGTCGTGTGTAAGTGGGACTGTCCCTAAAAACAATGTTAGGCATTTTTCTCGCCGTTCTATATGGAAAGGGTAGAGAAAAGGCAAAGAGCAGCAGCAGCAGCATCATCACGTACATTTTTCTGCCCCTGCGTGTCTCACCTTTGTAGTAGAGAGAAGAGAACAAAGTAGAAGAGTTGAAAGAGCATAGGTAGTTAGCATTATATGCAAAGACTCATCTTGCTGATGATGAGACGACGACTGTTTCTTGTCTTGTAATTCTCTCCATGCATGGATCCCAATCAGTCCTTAACAGTCCGCTGACCACCGCACAACACACATGCAAACAATACCCACGTACGAACATATATACACACATTTTTTTTCTCTTTGGGGATATCTAAAGAGAGTTTTTTTCCAGAGAGAGAGAGAGATAGAGAGAGAATACATATCAATGGTTAATAAAATACGAGTCAGTCCAATAATACATTTTTATTAGCGCAGTATTCGACTTAGTTTTGCCCGAGTATCATCGTCATTATCAGCGTGATCATCAGTAGAAAGATAGGTGTAGTGGTAGCAGCCCATTAATAATAACAATAGACGTGATAATATTAATAGGAGAGGGAGAGAGAAATGCGTAATACCTGGCTGTTGTTATCGACCTTAACAGGGAATTATCATTATCCTCCTCGGAGCAGTAAAATCGGTATTTGTTGTGGCGGCTGTTGTTGCTGATGCGACGACGACTACCAGTACGGTTGCTCCTCTGCTACGGGTTTAGAAACTCACCGGGTGACTAGTTGTTGGTGGAGAAGGAACACGAAAGGAAGAAGCAACAAGTGGTTCTTCTTCCCTTACCTGGCTTTACATTGTATTATCATTCCTGTTTTTTCCTCTTTGTTGTGTCTGTGCGCGCTGCTAAAATCTGAACTAATAACCAGAGTAATAACAACAAGAGAGAAAGCGTGTTTGTGCAGGAGAGAACATCGTGCAAAAATAACTTGAGAAAAAAACTGGGCTGTGGTGGTGTGCCACGTGAAATCAGCCACCCGTTTGTTTTGGTGGGGCAGAACGAGAGAGAGAAGGAGAAAGACACCGACCACATTCCATTTTGGGGGACGTGTTTTGTTTATGGGCAATATGGGATTTTTCTAAGGAAGCAACTACTACAGAATATCCCTGAATAAAAAAAGAGACATTAAAAAGCGAAGAAAAAAAATCGAACTGGCTATATAACATTTTATTGTTTCCTTTAAATTGTGCTGTTCTATACAAAATTTTTGTATACCCACACTACACACACATTGTTATTGTTTGTTGCAGTTTATAAAAATTTTATTCCGTTTTTCCTTTTGTTTTGTGAACGTCCTCCAGAAAAGGATTAATGAGAGTGTGAGTAGTGAACGGGGATATACGCATAACCAAAGGTATATATACCCACTTATACGGTACTTAATATGATAATTACCTATTTGTAAATGCACAATTGTGTATTTCCTGTTATCTCGTCTCTTTCCAAAGTGTTGCTGTCAGAGCCGTACATCTACGCACTCTCTCACACACACTCACATACACACTTTTAGCATCTCAAGCAAAAAACGCTGTTACTGTGAATTGTTGATATTTTTACGAGATCCAAACCTTCACGAGGTGCACTGATATTAATAATAATAAATGTTCTCTCACACACACATACACACTTTTAGCATCTCAAGCAAAAAACGCTGTTACTGTGAATTGTTGATATTTTTACGAGATCCAAACCTTCACGAGGTGCACTGATATTAATAATAATAAATGTAACAACGATTGTTTGTGTGCGTCGATTTGTTTATTGTTTATCGTGGCTGTGATTGTTACGTGAAGACGATACTGAAAATATACACACGTCTTGAGTGTGTGTACGTGTTGTATAGTGGGAGTCAAAGAGAGCAGTTCTCTCGCGGAAATTAACAATAATAAAAAAGAACGAACAAATAAACAACGTGGACGAAAGAGCATACCTATTTTAGATCACATTAGTGTTTCTTCCAAAAAAAATTTTTTTGCCGTACATTAATACTGTTTTACTGTGTTGTGGCGGTGATACCAGTGCGTGAGTAGGATATACTGTATATTGTGTGATCAAACACAGTCAGAGTGAGGGTGTGGGAAGGTCTAACCTTGTATCAAATCACAGGGATTGAAAACATAAAAATACCAATAATAGGTAATGCAAAATTGATAATTTTCCTTATTACATGTGTATTGTTTCGTAAAATAGGCGCTCATCATACGCAAAGCTGAACAATGATATGACAAGTGTGAGAAGTAACGTGGTGGTCGTGGCAGTTCTCTTGGTGCACACAGAGTATTTTGTCATTGATAATTTTTATTAGAGTAATTATGTTGTTGTCGTTGCGCGTTTGGCATTGTCATCGGTCGTTTTGTAGGATGTCACACTTTGTAAAGGGACAAATATTATTTGTCGAATTTTCTCCAATTCCCACAAGCGTCACATAAAAGCATTAAAATGTGCCTTTAATAATGATCAATTTTGGTTTGATGGGAAGATATTGATTACTTGTGTATTTTAGTATGCCGGGTTAATATCAAAATATCCTAGATCCCAGACATACAGTATGAAAGTTGGTGTTTGAAGGAGAGAACCAAGTTTTATTGCTTAAAAGCTCTAAAAAAAACTAATAGAAAATTTTTGAATGACATGTACCACCTGCTATAAAGCCATTATTATCAGGGGAAGAGTAGAAATGAATAGGCGGTCAGAGAGAGAGAGAGAGAGAGAGAGAGAGAGAGAGAGAGAGAGAGAGAGAGAGAGAATGAAAGCATGATTGGATGATGATGATGACGACGATGACTCTGATGAGAAAAGTACCGTATCTTTTTAGATGGCTGTCGTTCTAAAAAGGTCAAAGTCAGCTAAAAACTCTGTTTCCTTCCCCCGATTTATTTTGCCAGCAAAAACATCGTCATCTTCATCACCATCGTCGCTTTTAACTAGTTACGTTTTTTACCTGACAAAAATGTGTGTGCTCTTTTTTTCTGAGGGAAAAATTAAGCCGTGTTGTTACAACACACATTGCATTGGCGCGGAAGGGATGATGATGAGCAAAAGGCGGTGAAGACAGGGTGAGTATGAGGATGATGATGACGTGTTGAGTGGAAGATGACGGCAAAAATCGGCAATTTTTCTCATCATCTCATCATATCATAAAGTCATAATCATTTTTGCACTTGTAGTCTTGTTCTACTCCTGCTGCTGTTGCATTATTGCTCTTTTTTTGTGGTTGTGCCACGAAAACGTTATCCTCCGTGAATGGTTACGATTATTGCCATTATTATTATCATCATCATCATCATCGTTATCATCATCAGTGCTACTATTATGTGATCATGCTTTTGTTTTTAAAATAATGATGATGATGACCATCGTCAGTAGAAAAAATGTTGGGTTGCATAAAAAAAGGACATTTTGGGTGTAATGTCGATATGTCAGGTAATCTGGTGCAGCAGCAGCAAAAGGGAGTTGGTTTCAGTTAATTTCCCGCAATTTTTGCCGAGAAAGAGTTGAACGTGAGTATTATAAGAAGACAGCACCAAAATGGCTCTCTCTATCTCGGACACATCGTTCGTCGTTTTTACAGGTATATTATTATTACTATCAAAATGAGTAAATGGCGCTGGCAATTTCCGTCATTTTTCACCGTCTTCATTTTTTGTGGGAGTCCGCACGCGGATCGTGTTTGTATTATTTACTCTCTACCCTCACTTTTTATATACCTCGGCTGCATTTCAGAATGCTAATGGTGCTGACATAACAACTCCCATAAGAGAAATTTTCACTCGGGTTGTCTTTTCAGAGAGAAAAAATTAAGCGCTCATCTTTTGTCCCAAATAAACACTTTTTGTCATCATAGAAAGAAGGTGCCGTTACCTCTCCCGTTTTTGGAGGAGCTCTAGGCAAAAACGACCGTGGTGCCCATAAATTGTTACCTACAAGCCATTTTTGTGCTAATTTGGGAATTTAATCCGGGCTATTAGTACCCCATCACTTATTGGTGCATCGAGGTTTAAATTTTGAGACCCGTCAAAAAAAATGGTTCGCCTAACATTTTCCTGTGGAAGAGTATCATTATTGGCAAGCGTGGTACCGTGGTACAATTTGTGTAGGCAAATGTAGGGTAGATAAGCTAGACTCAGATACACGGTAGCCGTTAGTGATTGCCATACCCAACAACATTTTTTTGCTGCTCTTTGACTGCTGGCATTCCAAATACATCAAATAAGAAAACGGTAACTACTTTGTATTCTCTCTGCAGCTCTTTATTTATTTCCCTCCGTGATTCCGTCAGACTTTACGTAATACATAACAAACACATACAGACAGACACACACACACACATCATTATCATACCGTCGTCGTCATCGACGTCAACCTCAGTCGACGTGAGAGTTGTAGTGGTCAAAATAAACAAAACTAAGCAAGGCAGTGTACGTCGAAGAAAAAACATTTTGTAAAGCTAACAGGAAGAAAAAAGAGGGACACAGCGAGAAAGAGTTTCGTGGTTGTTTTGCTGTTATGCACATTCTTTTGTTGCTGCTGACATTGGCATTGACTTCTTTAAACCAAAAAACGAAGAAGATGAAATAACCTCTCCGTCTCTCTCTCCCTCTCTCTCTCTGGTCGCTCTAAAAAATGAAAGATGCATGCATACTTACTGCGTGTATGGTTTTTAATAGAATACCACGAGCAAGATGAAATGGACCACGCCCAATAACAAAATTGTGAACTGAAAAAAGCTCACAATTTAAACAGAAACAACAACAACGACTATGATGATGACGATAATAATAATAATAATAATAATAGGAGTAGTAAAAATGTAATAACGAAAAGCATGCAAATGCAAGACTACCAACGAGCGAGATGGAGGGAGTCTAGAGGGCATACAAAATAGATAAGGGGGAGAGGGTAGATGCGTGAGATAGACAATATGCAGTCATATAAGAGGAAAAATCTGGGCTACCAACCACCACTCGTCGTGGGTAAAAAGAAAAACGGACCCAAATTGCATTTCTCACTGAGAAAATTTTTAAAGCTGCCGGGGCTAAAAACGCTGATGACGACGACGACAACGACGAAAATGCAGGGAGAGAGACAGAGAGAGAGAGAGAGCTTTTTTGCTGCTCCCGTAGCGAATGGATTAATGCTCATCATCATTTTATAAAGTTGGGCTTCATTTTAAACGCAGATGTGGCAATTTTTTTCTTTCTGTTCATTCTAATGCTGCTGCTGCTGTGTGCTCTCAGCAGCAGCAACAAGTGGCCACAAAACGGTCAACTTTTGATGGTTTATTATACCACTGCGGTGATATGGTGGGGGTACGGGGGCACAAACAGAAGAGAAGCATAATATACTTTAGTTCAAAGAGAGAGAAAAAAATAGGAGGAGAAGGAGGTAATGGGAGAGACGGAGGTGAAGTGAACGGCGCTCTGGGCACAGAAAAAATATATCTTTAAAGAAAATCATCAAATTCCCTTTACATTTTCTCCACTTTGCCTGTAATGAACCGTAGCGTAGGTAGAGGGGGAAAAGAAAAAGGTTTTTCCTCATTTTTCGAGATTTACTCCACTGCGGCTTTGGCAGGAGAAATTTTAGAAAAATCTATACAATCGGAAGATGAGGATAAAAATGAGGGAGCTACACAGAAGCCAGCCAGATTTCATCCGCTAATAAGGTTCACAAATCATCAAGATATGTCGGAATGATATGATAGAATGTGTATCCACATCTACACGGCATTATATTATTAGAGAGAGCATCATCGTCATCATAAGGTGCTCTCTCTCTCTCTCTAAGGTAAAATGTTGGTATTGGGATTACTAGAATTTTTTGGCAGATTGAGAGGGGCGAGCGAGGTACAGAGTCAAAAGTGATGATGTTTGATCGGAAACTGAGATAGTAAGCCGTTGCGTTGATGATTACTTGTATAATGAGCACCAACAACGAGGGAAACCACAAGTAAATTTTTTTTATAAATCAAACGCAATGATGCTGCTCCTGCTGCTGATGACGGTGTGCTGCTTGGTTTGTCTTTTGAGAGATTTGTGTTCTCCTGAAACATCAATATTGACAGGGTAAAAGGACGCCGAAAAAGAAATAAGAAAAAAAAGTAGAAAAGTAAAGTAAAACCAGGGGGAAATTGTATATGGAGCAAGTTTTGTGGTTTTTTTCTGGGGTACTTTTGCGTTTACTTGACACCTGCTAACAAGGAGATGTACGGGTAATAAGAAGGAACATAAAGCACCTTGTTATTTTTTAGGATTGTTTTTTTTTTGAGAAAACGATACAGTTCATGATTTGCCGATTAAAATCAGCAGCAACAACGTCTCTCTCTCTCTCTCTCTCTCTCTCACTTTCCCCGGTTGCATGTGGCGAGAGAGATTTTTCGTTGGCTTATGTAAAGATCGTAATCGATGATTGTATTTGGGGGAAAAGACACGTGCTCTCTCTCTCTCTTTCTCACTCGGTTTCTCGTTCATAATATTTTGGCACATAAAAATTGCTCGTTTAACTGGATTTGGAGAAAAAGGGGCATGTCTCTGTCTGTTGTTGCATCAAAAACCAGCTCGCGATAAAAAAAGGGGATATCCCGACGACCATGCCGAGGATGATGATGACGACGACGATGATGATGATGTGCAATATGAAATAACGATTTTTAGGTTTGATGATGATATGATTGTTGCTTATTATTTTTCTGGTCTGTCTGTGTGTTGCAGTGACCGGTGGAAATTTTGACTAGAGAAGGTAGAACAGCAAGGAAAAAAAGTTGCACACAGTTTGTGTTGGTGACTTGTATACAACTGGGCGTCAAGCAGCAGAAGAAGAAGAAGCGCACCAAAAACTAACCTGGCTCAACACTGGTCAAACGAGAAACTCCAGTCAATCTTGTTCTTTTTTCTCCCAAAAAACCCCACGAAAAGTGGCACTTCTCTTGAGCAATACCAATACTACTAGTGAGGGTAAAAAAGCAGTTGTAATAATAATAATAACAGCAACGCTTCAAAACAGGCAAGAAGGTAGACAGCTATAGGGTGGCCAGCCAAGAAAAAAACAAGTGCATTTTACTGCAACACACAAGTGTTGTTGTTGCACTGGTTTCCCCATCATCATCTTGCCAAGCAAGAGGAACAGCGTGGAGAAAATAATAATAATAAATAAAACTGGACTCTCTGGACCTGACTAATTTTGTGAAGTTGACCTGCTCCGATAGTACAACCTGTAGAACAGTTACAATTTCCAGTTTTCCAGGGGAAAGGGGGAAAAAGTGGGAAAAGGAAATCATCTATTATTTATTCGAGTGTGTAGCATCCTCCTCAGCAAGTCATATGCGAAAAGAGGAACTTGAGCGCGTGAAAAGACTAGTGGGGCTATGTGAGAAAAAGGTAGTCGCGGAGGCAGTGCTTTTGCGAGACTGGTTCATAGTGAGTAATATAAATGCGTAAAGAATTTTCCGAGTTGAAAACAACGCAGGCTGGAGCATCCGGCTCAAACACGGTGAGTTACATAAAGCAAGAACAGACAATTGACGACGTTAAGATTTTGGTGGTGAGTGAGTCCTCCCCGAGTGGTGACTCACAGACGATTGAAGACTTGGTCCGGAGTGGAGTCGGTGCTGAAGAGGAGGATACGGACCGGTCGGTTGGTTTACTAGGTTTGGTCAGAGGAGCCCACCACCACCACCTCCAACCGCAGCAGCCCCCACCGCCACCTTTTTATAGTTCGGGGGGTTTATTGCTTATGTCGTCAGAACTGGGAGATCCTGAAGCAGCAGGCGCAACGTCGGTGGCAGTTAGCGGGGGAGTGATTACTCTAGCGTCCACAGCGGCAGTACCAGCTGCCCCGTCAGCCGTGGTTGTTTCCACAGGACATGTCGGTGGATTTGCGACCAGCGTGATAAATCATCACAGTAGTGGTCATCACAATCAGCAGAACAGTTCTGGCAACAGTGCTGGAAATAGTGTCCTTAGTAGCAACAGTGCCAGTCATCCCCATTTGGGGATCCCTTATGAGCATCCTTTGACCGCTGCAGCCACTGCCATGTTGAACATAAACGGAGCGGACGGCGATTCTTCGACATTCTCCCCCGTATTTTATGATTATTACGGAAACATCAAAAATGGCGACAGTGTGGACGCCTCCATCAAAACGGAGAGGATCGTCAATGCCGACATTTGGTCGTAAGTGTAAAATTTTTAAATGCTCAAATTTTATTTTTACAAACTTCCTCTCGTATACCCACCAAGGTAGTAGGTAATAGTGATTCTTTTGAGAATCTCAACTCGCCCCAAAATTCTCTCTAACTCTGTGAAAGAATCTGCTCGTAAAGCAACGAGAAACACAAACACCGAGCATTGTTGCTGTAGGCAATTTCTCTCGCGTCGCAACCTTAGCGTTCTCCCGCTGATTTGCTGTCTATGCAAAAAATGCTTCTCTTTACTTAACAACAGGCCTATTCATGTTAATTTTTTTTCCTTTTCTCACATCACATCTCTCTCTCCACTCCTTTTCCCTTCTCTCTGCTTCTGCGTGACAAAGCATAAAAAGGGAATGAAATTTATTTTTCATGTCCCTCTCTCTCTCTCTCCCTGCCTGTCTAATTTGCTATTAGTGTAGTCGTCAATGTACCATGTCTATTACAACGTGTGTCCCTATGGGACAAACCAACCAACCGGGATCTTGTGACGTGGTTGGTTGACTCACTAACTCGGCGTAACCGTCAAAACGCAAACTCCGTCTCCATTGCAGAACAGAATACCAAATGACTTGAGTGAGGGTGAGAGAGAGAGAGAATCCCCATTTTTCGCTCCCCTTCTTCTTCACGTACTCTCCTCTTGAATGAATAGGAAGTAAAAAAATAACTACGCTCTCGAGTAGCCGTTTTCGTTTTGTGTACCTCGACTATGTATAGAGAGATCCTATTGTTCCTTCCGAGAGGAGAATGATGGGAACCAGTAGTAGAAGCTTGCCTTCACAAAAACACCATCAATCACACCTTCAAAACGAGAGAGCGAAAGAAAAAAAATCACGTCTCTCTCTCTCTCTCTTTCTATTTATTTTACATCTTGTCGAGTTGTGAAGAAAGGGTGGGCCTACTTGAAATTCTATTTCTGTTTAAACAGCCATTACCAACCAACCCGGTTGTTGCATTCGCCCTAGCAAAGAGAAGAGGGTGATGACGATGACGATGATGATTATGAATGATAGCAATGATAAAAAATGTAAAAAATTAAAACGCATGGGGATGATTGCGATTCTGATTTCATTTTTACTTTTACATCTGTTTCCTGAGAGAGAGAGAGAGGCTGCCTGATAAAAATACGTAAAAACAATACCATTTCTCCTGTGGATTCTCTCTTTCATTTCTCTCCTCTCCCTCCTCCAATGCACTTTTTTATGTGCAAAGCAACAAGTTTTGTTTTTCATTTTATTATCATCGTTTTTGTTTTTTTCTCTCTCTCCCTCGCTCTCTGCCGCTTTGAAACAAGATGAAAACCGGATTATTTCTAAAGGAAAGCAGGAGAGAAAGGATGTGGGGCGGGGAATAATGCTAGAGAGGTGCTTTATGATAAGTAGTGGTGGTAGTGGTAGTAGTCGGAGTAACACGCACGTAATCTTGTTAAATGCGACCAAACCAGACCCGACCAGACACCACACAGCCACACAGACAAAAAGATTATCAAGGAGTATAATAAAGTATTACGAAACGGATAAAAAGAAAATTGTGCTGCTAAGTTGGCGATAGGATTAATGCCAGCCGTCTTCCCTACTGGCACACATTTTGAAACACGCGAAAAAAATGAAACTTTTCAAAGAGCAGCAGCGCAGTTGTGTTTTCAACCGGGGCAATATTCCTCTCTCCCTGTGTGCGCTCCAACTTGAATCTCTCTCCCTCTCTCTCTCTCCCTCGGTGAGATTTGAGAAACGCGGCTACGCACAGATTTTTCCATGAATGATTTTTTTCTCGTTTCCTACAAACTTGTCCTGTCTAGTCTGACCAAGCCGGCCGTGCAGGAGCAGCCGCTTCGTCATCATCAGCAATGATGATGACCAGTCTGTTGGCGCTAGGCTTCATATGTGTATTTTCTTGACTTTTTTAAAAACTTGCCGGCTTGCTTTGCCCTTTTTCTGCAACTTGACTACCTTGACGGGACAACCGTTTCAGAATACTCACCCCATCTCCAATACGACCAAAGAGCGCTCACAAAAAACGTGGTTTTCTCTTAAAGTGACCGGCAACATTGATGGGAGTAAAGCAGCCAGAGATCCAATGAAGCAAGATACAGTTTTCGTTCATTTTACGAAAAAACGGCAAATTGTTACCACACGAGCATGATTTCCTCATCAACTGACTTACGGGAGAGAGAGAGAGAAAGAGAGAGATAATCTGTAACCGTTTACCTGTCCATTTTTTTGCTTCTTAATTTTTTCTTGGCAATCTTGTAAAAATGGAGCATGACCACAAGGATCAAAATTTCTGCTGATGTTGATAAGATGGTCACCCCTGTAAGTTGTTCGTTTTAAACCCTGCTTTTATTCAATAACGATCTACCCGCAAAAAATAAACATCGTCATATATCCGACGTTACAAACGCACACACACACACACACACACAAATTCAGAAGAAACCGCGATTGTCTGATTTTCTTCTAGAGAATGAACGACACGAACATTTAAAGTGGCTTTTGTCGAGAGAAAAAGTCGTGCCATGTAACTATTTTTTGCAGAGATGAAAAGTACAGTAACAAAATTATTGTCTGTGTGTAATTCCTTCTTCCTGGCCGGCCGGGCCACGTCTCTCAATCACTCTTGTCTTTGTCCCTCTCTCAATATATTCTCCCTGCTAGAATAGTAGTGGCATTGCCACAATAAAAACGAACATTGGCCGTTGTAAGGCCATTTAGCAACGAAAAAAAATTTCCTCCCATTTACTACTTACTACTCCTGGGACATCTCTTCGAAAGATGATGATGATGATGATGATGATG
>JAHZNE010000924.1:0-12521 GCA_027744055.1 Callyntrura sp. NNG-2020 | reverse complement strand
TATTGAACTAGACAAGAATGAGACTCGCATCTAAAATATCTTTGAACACGAAAGATGATGTGGAAGCTCTTTCTGCCTTGTTAATCAAATGAATTTTCGTTACAATTGGCTAACTTTATTCGTTCGTTTCCAAAGGTCAGTATAGTTTGAAATTGTCAACTGAACACTACGTTTTTATCAGCGTAAAGCATGTTCCTGTGACACCCTGTCACTATTTTACTTTCAGACGACTCTTTTTTTCTCCTTTTGATCCTACAGATTCGTTTAGATCCTTTGATAACGCTGAGAAAGGTTTTAGAGTTTTTTTCTTCCTTTTCTCGTCCTTTATCCTGCTGGATAGGACAAGATTAGAATTACAGTAGCAACCATGCTTGAGTGAGTTAGAAAAGTGGTGCACACGGTGCGGCAGAAGCAAGTTAGTAGCAGTAACAGCAACAGAAAAGTGTTATTGATGTTGGACTGATGAGCCAATGCAGAGATGCAGAGACTAGTGGAAAAAAATAAACTTACAAAATCGTCCTGAGGTACTCTAACTTGTAGAAGAGATGAGTTCACGAAGCCCTCGGGTATAAACAGCATACTGTGGCGCATCTATATTTCCAGTTAGGGCGTTTCCAGCAGCAGTAGTTGGTAGAAATAGAACATCATAAATTGACTTTGGAAAAAATTAGCATGATATCCAAGCGGCTGTACCATTTACCATTTTTCTGCTACTCATATACATATAGGCACAACATGTTGTGCATATGTGCTACATAAAAAGACGTAACGAGCAAGTTATTTGAAAACCATAAATTTCTCAATAACTGGCCGCCTCCACTCACAAAATTGTGTTTTGACATCTGGTCCCTAGCTGCCGTTTAGTAATCTGATAAACAAGTTCTTCCATACAAAACGGGGCTAAGGTTCTTATTTATTTTCTTATTTATAAGTTAGAACCCTGGCTGTCATTGTAGATGATACGGTATATAAAAACTAATAATAATAAATTATTACGCGGTTTCGGCTAATCTAAGATTGAGCACACATTCCATTTTGAGAACATGTTGTAGCTTGCGTTAGAATACTTAATCGATTTCATATTATATTCACGAAATTGAAGTTACATACATCCAATAAATCCTTTCCGTGATTTCGTATAAAATCTTCATCCACCAGCTCAATTTCCGATAAGTCAACGGTATTATAGTTTGGCTTCAGAATGTCTTGAGTCTAAAATAAACAGAAAAAAGAAAACAACGTCGTCATTTTAACATTTCATTAAACCTGCCATTCGGGTATGTACAAGACGTATGGCATGAAAGTATATATCGTGTGCCTGCCTGTGTCTCAAAAATATTTTTTCAGCTGTTATCTTTACAAAATTTGTGTGGGAAACCATAGTACGTAAAAAAGTGAATTTTTTCGTAAACGCATGTGAGAGTATAATAACTTGATTTACTTATGGAAAATAGAGTTTGCTGATTCAATTATACTCATTGCTATGTCTCCTTCAGGTTGCTACCGTACTCGTTTTTTTTAGAGTACCTGTAGTGAATTTTATAGGACTAGCCAATTCTTGAATGTGCATTTTTGGTTCGCCTAAACTGCGTTTACGAAAAGAGTCTTTTACGAAAAAATAGTAAAAGGTCAGAATGCCCCATTTCCATAACTTTTTATAAATCCTGGTAACCTTCCATTTCGTAGATTACATAGTTTTGTATGAATCGCAAATTAGCTCACCTAATCGACCGCGAAAAGGCAAGTCATTCCTCGCCATAAGCGAGCTTAGTCTAGCTCTCTTTAAACTCTACCCGTAGTAGTCTAGTGAAATCCCAACGCGAACCTACTGCAGAGAGGCATTGTTGTAACATGAAAAGTCTAATTTTGACCGACTGTAAGTCATCCCACAGTTGAGCTAGTTTTCCATTTTCCAGAGATGCGGACTAATTGCGTTGCAAAAGAATATTCAGTACATAGGTAGGTAGTAGTTGTTGTGTTTTCCTCTTGTTCTTAAAATACGTCCAGGGCCAAAAGAAGGAAAATACAACAAAAACTCTTTCTAACGACAACGCATTGTTATTGCTAATGTACCATTAACAATGTAATGTCTTCATGGCATTAGAATATTTTGAGTGGAGGGCTCTCCGCCCTCAAGATTTAAATAGGTTTATGTAAAAGGTGCTGTCAAAATCAACTTCGGATGCTGTTAAAAATGAATTATTGCATCCGCATTTTTCGCGTTGTCAATAAATAACCACTCCAATAAACATGTCGCTATTTTTTTCCATTTTTCGTCGCTTCGGTTATCGACACAGCTCGACCATAACTGCGGCTGCCACAGAGGATTTCACATTCAAATTATCACTGCATAATTTTCCTAACTTTTCTGACTAAAATGCTGAAAGAAACCAAAAGGCAAGAAAAGGGTAAAAATATGGTAACACCAACACACACAATCGCTATTAAATATATGTATGTATTATATGTTTACTTAAATATTGGTTTTCTTGGATAGCGTATACGAAAATATTTGCTGCAGTTCTTATTCCGTAGCTGTTGTATATAAGATACTCTACATGCCTATCTATATCTATTATGATGACGAATGCACCAAAATCTTTTAACGACTTACCAAGGGACGCCATTCCGGATGAAACACTATGTATCCATTCTCCGTGATAGCAAAGGCATAACCATTAACACCGAGCTTGAAAGGAGAAGCAATCTTTTGGAACTCCTTTATCGGCACATCCGTTCCCACCACACCCAAAAAGATCGCAATATGCTCCTGCTCATGTATACGGCCATACGATGTTCATACCCATTATATTTGAATGTCGGAAGCATTTCAATCCATTATTTCAACAGAAGTACACGCGTATAACGATGTTATTTGTGATTGGAAATGAATACACCATGGGGTCGTTCACGGAAGTAATTTGGTTGACATTAGCATTATAATTGGAAATTTAGGTCGGGTCCAATCAAAATTCCAGAGGGTGCGTCAACACAAAATTGGAACATACAAAACATTTTTTCCATTCAGAATATATAAAGCTATGTGTAAAACTGCGGTAAGAAATGGGAACACAAATACAGTGACACTATATACACATTAATTTCAATTGCATGCATCTATAACGACACAGAAGCGAGGCTCAACAAACATTCCAAATTCTAATGTTACAGTTTTAAATAATTGTCAGTGTTTATCTATTGTAGATAAGTTACATACTTAACTGAGGATACTATTATATCCTCGGTTGCAGAATAGATGGTTATATGAAAGTTGTTAATTCAAGGTTACAATAAAACGTTGCACTCCTATCAGCTATGTAAGAGCGGTCAAACTATCTAAAAATTTGTGCTCCGTTATTGTTTTTTAATAATGTACTGTCCCCTGGCGGGCATGCAGAAATAACAACGAAATGAGTAATATATCGTACCAGTATGCAAAATACCATAATTTAAACTTTCATGCAATTGCCTAAAAATGAACTAGAGTTCATAATAAAAAATTCTGTCGTGGAAAGCATATTTATACTCGACACAACTCAACACCCTCCCTCCCTAAAGTTGTCAATACATATAATAACATGCAATACTGTTACATTATTCAGATTATATTGGTTTATTTCCACGTTTCACCGGTTCATTTGGTTTATTTACAATTACAAGGGTTACACACTATGTTGGGTTTGTGATTGCAACTTTATGTTTACTACATTTAATCAATAATGCGCTACTTCTCTATGAAAATTTTTGTCACTTGTTTGAATGACAAACAATGTAAAAGGACTATAGACATTTTCGATTGAAATAATGCCTTCGCTGTAGATATCACAGCGAAGAAATGGGTTCACTAATGAGAAATTCAATAAATCATAGGATTTTGATGAGGGAGTGTGTTGTGTTAATGCACTGTAAAATTGCTATGGTTAGTCCACTTTACACATGCATCGAAAGGTTAACTCTCAAGAGGTTACGTAGTGCAAGAATGCTTGGCAAGTAATTACTTATCATCACGTATGGAATAAAACATTTCAATAAATGATAATTCTCGCAAGAAAGCAGAATCTGCTAGTGCAAATAGTACCTTAATTATCTCCTCATAGTCGGAATCTGTCTCGTTAACAACCTTTTTTGTAAATGTCTACATGACGATGAGGAAGGTGAAAAAAAGATTTTATTGATTTAAAAAATACATATTCATAAGTTAGACTTTTCCAGAGCACTGTCGACTTATAATAACAATAAATAAAAACCAAAAATTAAACCTGTCACACACAAGACGCCTACAACAGATATTGTTGAACACATTTGGAGAGGAATTGTGAAATACACTGTGTGGGAAAAAGAACGTTGGGACGCTGCTGTCAAGAAAATCGGGTGTTTAATTCGTAATTAGCTTCTACATGAGATAACAATTACAAAAGCTTAATTGGAACGAGTAAAGGCCAATTTAGTAGAAAGTTTTAGGTCAGCATATTCAACTGTGCCTATTTTAAATTCTATTTTCTAACTAATCAACCTTCCGTAGAATACGAATATTTAGAAAGATTTTTTTTAATATAGAAACCCATGCAAAGCAAGATGGTTGGTTGTATGTACTTTATTCATTATTCATTGGTTCGGTTACGCTCTCATGCTGCTATGTGTACCCCCTACCCTATTGGCTGGTTACTTTCCCACAGTCAATATTTACATACACTCTTTTTCCTTTCACCATTCAAGAGGGAAAACTATACGTAACCAGCTTCCCAGAGGGTTATTTGTACAAAACCGAGTTTTGACAATGAATACTTCTATATATAAAAAAACTAATGGAGTCATAATTACCAAATGTAGCCAGAACTTTAATTGATTTCGCTCGGGAAATTTCAACCCATTAATAAAATTATTCAACTGAATTGAACCATTAAAAAGCAATTCATTAGATTATTAAAATTTCCATCTACACCTTCCTAAAAACATTATTTCGGGGTTCAGGCTAAAAAGTAAAAAAAAACTTTCTCTTCGGAGTATTTACCTTCAATGTTTTTGCACAACTTAACACAAGTATGTAATAAGTATGTTTGAAGTATGCAATATTGACAAGCGTTCAAACGTTCTTTTCATTGTTTATTGTTTTTGTTTGTTCAGTATATGCATGTATATCTATATCTGTTTCTTAATAGCGTGTGTCTGACTTGTACGTCTGAAGTTGGCGTTCAACATTATATTATCCCATCATAACTTTATATAAGAAATCATGCTTATAGAAATTATTAAAATTTGTAAAATACAAACCAGACACTCCAACTCTTTACCCATTATTGCTTACGGGGCAATATTAGACTGATTCTAAGTTTCGCTTGCGCTATAAGGTAACGAGGTAGAACAAAGGCCAACGGAGAAAACAATTTTTAAAATCAACTTTTAAATTCTGTATACTCGAAAGTTACGCTTGTTGTTGTACAACGTATAAATACGGCAAAACAAAAAATAATTCGGAACGCTTCAAAACATTCTTCCTTGGGTTTAAACTAGTAACTAGTCATATTGTCTTGTTGGACATAATAATGTGCTGCATGTCGTGATGTGGTGTAATAATTTAAAGTTTGGCATTTAAGGACTAAGGAGGGATTTAAATCTGTCACAAGAATTAACACGACGTTGGTAAAGTTGGGTTTTCAATTTATAGTACTGCTACCATATAACACTTTATCACTTTGTATATTCGCTTGACTACTGTGTGTAAGATAACGTGGTAATAATAAATCCGAGTCTTCGTGACAACAATATTTAACCAGGTCTGCGGTTCCCATGCAGTGTCATTTTCCTGGGAATTTGGCATGTAGCTCCTGTAGTTATATGTATCTTGTTACATGTTGTCAAGTGTTTAACGTTTTCCCTCGGTTCTTCGACCCCATCTCCTAAATTTTGACGTCACACTTTCCCTAAACGAAACTTGTATAACAGCCTGCATACGACCAGTAAAAATTTACGAAAGAAAGTACTTTATTATAGTGAGTCAGTGCCCAGTACCATTTTAAAACTAACGAAACACGTCTTTAATAAAACATTAAGTTATGTGTGCTTACTTGATTCTTATCATAATTGTTACTACGAGTTACTCCTATTTTATAAAGTGATAAAGCCAACTTGAATAAACGCCTGGTCGTGTGTACATGCCCATCTCTCCAATATGCATGCCTGGCACCCTTACATTTTTAACTTCCTATTCTGTTCCGGCTCAGTCCCGCCAAGTAATCGCCTAACTTCCAAAAAACACCCTTACTACAGAAAGATGCCTAAACATGGAAAGTCTCCAATATGCATGCCTGGCACCCTTACATTTTTAACTTCCTATTCTGTTCCGGCTCAGTCCCGCCAAGTAATCGCCTAACTTCCAAAAAACACCCTTACTACAGAAAGATGCCTACACATGGAAAGTGGCATTGGGCGTCCTTTTCTTATTTGAGGAAATACGGCGTATGCCTACTTATAGTGGTGTCTGAGAGTGATGGAAACGGTAGGGATTCTATGAACATGCAGAGAGCCAAGTCCATAAGTACTTTTCTTGGTGAAACTCTTCTGCTTTGGTGCGATAACACTTTTTTGTCATCTTTTGTCATAATGAAGCCTCCATACGAGTCACGTCACAGGAGAAAGCAACGATAGGATGTGAACAGTCGGAATTGAAGACGGTTTACGGATCCTTGGCTTACAAGTTTGTAGCCTGCAGCATGTTCTCCATGTTCTCATACAGGAAGGACTAGAATATTTAGATCGTTTGGATATAGGTGGATAGTGTACATTTGTAAGTATATTTTTATAAAGAGGGTGAGATCTTCAGTACGTGTACAAGGATGTGCTTTTTATGATTGTAAATGGGGGAAACTGTGTGGGTCAATGATGTGTGTTTTTGCAATTATACTTAAGTATTGGGTGATTATCAACTTTTCAGGGACATCATCAACTGATTTTGATTTCGTTATAAAAGTATGTAATATGTAATGCAAAATGTGTTCGAAAATATTGACAAACTGGCTCACTGACCCTACATTATCTATACTCATAAATTCTACACTTTTGGGGGTCGGGCTCTGAATTTATCCAAGGGGGATTTCCTTGACAACTAAAGTTAACGCCAAAATCAAGGAAAATGTCGCATGATTGATCATTATGTTTCCTTATATTTGCCTAGCAGCATAGAGGCTTTCTTAATTTAACACGAAATGAGAATGTGCAGATGCAGTTTACTTTCCCATACGTACTGTGCATACAGTGTAGCAAAAAAAGTCGCGTCTCGTCAACTTCGTGAGTGACTATGGGGAATATTAAACGGAAGTATATACCACACAGGGGAAAAACTGTTCCCTTATTACATTTAGACAAAGAGAGTAAAGTATAATTTATGCAGGGTCAGCGCTTCACGACCACCAGCCAGCCATGATTTGACTTCTTTGCTACAGCGTATCGGAGCAGCAGCGGTATGCAGAAAGTGTGAGAGTGTGAATTGAAGCACAAGTAAAACGTTGGGTCGGCGAACGACGGGTCAAAGCTGTAAATTAGCTAGTACTGTTGGTTCACGAACAAAAAGAGCGGTAGCGGACGAGCAGACAATAAAATGAACAATAAAGGTAAAAGTTGGAGCACCTGTTTTCCCTTATTTTGAGTGTTTGACTGGGAGTTCGCGAAGCTTACTGTCGTGTTCCTTTGATCAAAGACCGGCATCGAGGCAGAAACCATGAACTGGAACTTGCGACCAGGTCCCCATCGAATTCGATTTACCTTTAGTTTGTTCCGCACCGCAAAAATGTTTTCAAACATACACAAGGTTGATTTTCCGTGGTTTGCAGATAAGATGGTTGACAGCATCAGGAGCAGTAGCGACGGCAGAGAGATCCGATCGGCAATTTATTACCCGCAATCGTGAGCCCGTGGTAGTTTGGCAATGATAGGGACGACGAGAAGAAATCGTGGGATGTATAGCATGCACATTTTACACAAGCGAGTTTGTAATGATATGCATGTTGGTCGACACGTTTCAGGGAGAAGTGTATGTCATTCACAGAAGAGTACGCGGGGAGAGAGAAAGCGAGATTCCACAATAAAGAAAGTACCACAGAATATTCCATGTAGTATAGTTTTTACAGTAGTTTGAATGAGAGCGTGTTTTGCATTCACAGCCGGTATTGTCCCGTTTCATCGCCAACCAACGCAGGGAACAAAGACACAGGCAGCGGCAGCAGCATAATGGACAGAAGAAAGTTTCCCAAGTCATCAGGCCCACAGTTTATGGAGGAAAGCACAAAGAAAATTCAAATTAGTTTTTACTCATAATGGGTCTTATTATTCTACATTAAAACCTTTTTCTTGTAAGAAAATAACCCTTGTTTTACTGGACCGAAAAACGTCATTTACACACTGATAATACTTACAACCATTAAACTTGTGAGAACATAACATTGAGTAGGCATACATCGTGCTTTGTATTATCACGACCACTCATGGCCGTAAAATTATGTGTTCATAATATACAACATTATTATGGCGACATAATACATATCTGTATAATAGTATGGTGTACTCGTGTACTGCAGTAAATTGCAAGCTCTTGTCTCTAGTATCGACAAAAGTAGTGTGCCAGAGACCAAGGACCGTCATAATGGTATTAACATTTAACGTTTACTCAAACGAAAGAGATGGGTGAGCCTCTCATTCCAACAGAGATATGGAGGGGTAACTTGAGAACACGAAGCTGCGGCGGCGATATTGGCTTTAATCTGCACCACAGCTTGATAGCAGAGAACATTAAAGATAATAATAACGGTCGAGTTTCAAGGAGACAAAAAAAAGTTGATGAGAATGCTAATATGTATATAGCAGAGGTTAATCTAGAGCATGATTGATTTTTTTGGTATTTTCTAATACTATTCGAGACTTCATATATATTTAACATTTAACAACTTTCTCCCATGTCATAACAAGCTATTTTTTGCTTGGAATTTGTTCGCTAGAGTGCCTTTTGTGTTTTTATGCGGTTGTAACAAAGGCGATGGGCAAAAGAAAAATAAAGAACGCTTTTTGTGACTTTAGTTTTCTCAACCCGTAATAGTTATTTGTAGGTATATATAATTTATATAAATAGATATCAAAAGTAAGCCATCAATCAGCATCGATCATTTGAAATAAAGTCCAAATTCACAACCAACAGCACACATTCATCAGCAACATCCGTACATTATTGAATAATAAGTATATATATATACGTATACAGATAAATTTATAGATATTGTTTTCATTTCATCATAGTGCTGAAGCGTATAGCATATTACCGTATTTATATAAGTTCCTTTGCCAAAGATACGCCTACACCCTTTCTCCTATTCGTTTACCAGAGTAACATCTGTTCTGTAACACAACAGTCAACTTGCACGCAGAAAACCAGGAAAACACCTGCGGCAAACCGGACTTGGAACAGACTGGTTATTTTAAAAAAGTAATTGTATGGTGACATGCATGTCATCAATAGAAGATGGGAACAGGCTTATATCTTTTGGCACAAGACTGTGATCATACGTATACTTCATACCAGATTATGTTTGAATAAAAGTCCTAGAAAGTTTTTATAGCAGAGCTATATAAAATTACATTAAATCATAATGTCACGAGAAGAAAAAAAGGAGTTGGCCAAATGTTTTTGAGAGAGAAAGTGAAAGAGGAGAAAACAGTGTATATTGCATCTACATGCTCACGTGATGATGACAGAAAAATACATAGTAATCATATAATAGTAAAGTATATGAAAGCTTAAGAGAGGAAATGATAAAAAACAGTAAAAAGGGAGATAATTAGCGGAAGTAGATGAATTTACGAGAACTTCATTTTCCTTTTACAAAATTAATATTACTGCGTAGAGATGACAAAAAACGACTCCGGTATTTTCACTTTTACAGGCATAACTTTTCACGAAAAGGGTGGTTTGGAAGTTAGAAAGAAAACTGCATGATAGTTTGTACGATACTAAATGATACATACTGGCAAAAATACGGCAAATTATTACGCAATTATTTATAATATAATAAAAAGGTAAGTAGGTGGGTGGTTCTAAAATGGCGTTTATATACGTTCTAGGATGGGATATTATACATGCTTACTGCTATAGACACAAACTGAAAGGAAAACAGAAAAACTTTTAATTTTAACCAGTATCGTCGGCACACATGAAAACACATACAATTTTACTATGTTTTGACAAAGTGTTTATTTTAAACTTTTAACTAAGTATTGCATAAAATGGTATCGTTTCTGTTTGTGTATTTTGTAATGTACAACGAATGAAAAAGGAGGCGAGAGAAACAATACGAGAACTATGACTAATGCTAAATTACACCAGAGGGTGAACGAACATGTCCACTACTTATCACACGGCCATGAACATTTTATTCGAAAGTAATTGGAATGGAGCGACGAAAAGTTGAACTGACTTTCACTAAACAAGTATATATATATGGAATGCACGTTAAAGGGTAAAAATGAAAACGATGGTGATAGTGGTATAGTATAGCGAGTAGAGATTGACTCGACGAACGCTTTTGAATAAAATAGGCTACTCGAGAGTGTACTCTACTCCGTTGTAGTAGTCTACTATTCTCCCTTTTCAGGGCAGATCAGATCCAAGTTGATCTAGTTGTAAGGTAGAGAAAGAAAATAACTGAATAAATAATGTTTAAATGAAGAAGTTTCCTATGGATCTTCTCTCCTCCATCATCATCCATTCTCTTCTATCATGATGACTATCTGATGATAATGCTGCTAAAATGAGGGTATGGGGTATGTTGTGGTCTTTACACACAGCAGACATACCGTAAAAGGGAAAGTCGGAAAAGAAAAAAAACAAAAGAATGAATGAAAACCAAGAGTTACCAAGAGTTATTTTTCCAATGAGGTATAGAAATGTACCAGACATGTACCTACACGATTAACTTAGAATTTCTTTGAGTACCACCACTACCCAGTCGAGTAGTCTTAGCCCCGTTAACAAGGGCAATGCTCATTATTATACTGTAAAATTTTATGCACTAAAAGTATGGAAATATGCACTTATTTATGCACTAAAAAATGGAAAAATATGCAAGAAAATATGCAAAAATAAAATCGTTTTTATATTAAAATGTATGATATTTACTCAGATAATTCGATAAAACAAACGAAATCAATTAGTAGTATTAACATTCAACTCGTAAAGCCATGATGTTCAAGGTTTGTCATAGTAGAGTCTGGTCTTCTAGCCGATAACAGAGCTTTCTCCATACTAAAATAGCTTTCAACATCTACTGATCTCAAAGGGCTATATTTCCTGCAATAATTTCCTATTGCAGATATACTCAAACAAGTAGTTGTGGTATAGTACCCACTAAGATTTGCAGGAATTTTACATTACTCATTGTCTGTTATTTTGAAGAACAAAATGTAACTTTTTCTGAATCAAACTTCCGATTTTTGAATGATGGCGGTTGACTTGTGCTTTGCACTCTGATATTCGGTTTATTACTTCCATCACAGTAATTGTTCGAAGTTTTAGTGTAACGATTGCAACTGATAAAAATTTATAATGACAGACTATCTCCGCTGTCTCCAATCTTTCATATTTTATCGGAAAAAAACAAAAAAAAACAAATTTATGCAAATATGCAGTTATTTAGGCCGAAATATGCATTTATGCACAAAAACGCTAAAATATGCAAAATATGCAAAAATAAGTGCCTCTCAAAAGACTTATTTTGATGCGATATGGATGCATACTTAATCTTAGCTTGATCTATGAACGCATTTAGAACATGCAAAAACATAAAATTTTACAGTATACCATTATAGACTGTAATATCAACAGTAATTTGAATGGATTTGGCCACTGCACGCTCTTTCAACCTACTTTTATCAAATTTTGGCTAAAAAGATAAAACATTAGCAATATAGAGTAGCCTGGTGGATTACTGTGTTAAATGGACTTGTACAGTTGAATATGAACTTAACATGAAGATACGACACTCCAGTCAGTAGGTATAATTGTAAGTTTCAGTTCGGATTACGATGAAACTTAAAGAATATTTTTTGCAATATGCATGTCACCCTTGTCGATTTCCAAAATAGAACGTTTAAACATGGCCAATCGTTTTAAAGTTATTAATGAATTTAAAATTTGACAACAAGTTGCAACTAGCTGGTCGTAAGTAAATAAACTGGCAATCTTTAGTTGCGACACCGCCGATTGAGCTTCAGAATATCATGATTTCACAACATGATTAAATCGACGTTACAACATTATGCCAATAACTGCATCAGGCAAAATAAATAAAACGCTGTAGAGTACAAAAACAAAAACATTTTGAACTAAATCTCCCTTGTCGTTTCGTGAAATTATAAAATATCTCGCTCTATAGAAGTAACCGCCTGTGAATATACCGCCCCAATTTAAGCCTTTCAATTGTGTGCGTAAGGCGCCCGAAAAATTGTATCTAAATGGATCACCTTCGCCTTGAAGCTGTGCG
>JAHZNE010000923.1:0-40158 GCA_027744055.1 Callyntrura sp. NNG-2020 | reverse complement strand
CTAAAAGTTTGCCAAGCGTGTTGTCTTTAAATTGGGAAGTTTTCGGTAAATTTTCTACCACACACTATAATGCACTTAATACATACTGTATATTGCATATCGTTAGCCATGAGTCATATGTCGACAATATTGAACGCAAAAAATATTCTTGAAGGATACTGCAGCACAGATGACAACGAAGATGCTATGCGAAGTGGGTTGTTACATTTTTTTGTCTTAAAGTTTGAATAATTGGTTTCTCCAGATTTGGTATTATGTTTCTGTAAAAATGTCTTTCAAAAGACCTTCAAAAGAGTTTTAAACGGGCCGTTAAACCAATAATAAAGTATTGGACAAACTTTAATTTGAATTACGGATGGTACAACAATCATTTAGGCCTTTTCTTGCTGCTTCTTTTAAACAAGAAACAAAGATTTATTATAGAAAGACTGAAGAGTAATCATTTCGACAAGGATTATCAAAAACAGTGATGGTACATTATTGGCGAGTTTAATTGCTTTCCGCTTTTTTTATCAGTTTTTCAGGCTGCTTTTTCTAATTTTGTGATGATGTTAAGGATTTGTTATTTAATTTTCCTTGGTTCGAGTATGTGTACTAGCTATATATACCTTATTGACAACCGTTCCCATTTTCCCATCTATTACTGTACTGCCATTTTCCCCAAAAATCTCGTAAATTTTCACCTGTCCACACACACACGCTCACCGAGCAAAAAATATCGAGATACGATACTACAGCGGACTTGCATGACAAAAAATTGGTTTCAACAATCGCATGTCTCGCGATATGAGATTTCAGTCCATTTTCTTAACGAGATCTAGAAACAAAAACCAGAGTTACCGCGTATCACACCTAAAGAAGCTTCGTGTTCAGGAGATATCAGACCCATGGAAAATAGACATTTGCAAGTAATGGCACATGATAGTAACAAATGAGTTAACTTATATGACATGTCTGAAATGCAGCGTGAGCAGTTCCGAAAAGGAGGTAAAATGAGCACGCAAGAATCGCTTGTATTACTCTATTAATGTAGGTTATAGACAGAAAAAATTACATGTACTCATAATCTAATGTACATGTTCATGCCTAACCTACACACATGAAGTGACATAGGTTTGGGTGTCTACCCTTGTCGATTACTCCAAAAAAACAACACACCATGTAAATGTACATACTTCTCTTCGCTATAAATTGTACATATTTTGCCGCTGACACTCGTATAAAGCTGTATTAGTAGGACTAAGAAGGGCATTACAGAAAACACTTTATTATAATGAAGATTGAAAGATTCTTATAGAAAAATCGCAAAAAATGCAAGAATTTACATACATGTAGATGTAGTAATAATGACAGGTATCTAGATACTATTGTTATTTTGTTTTCCAAATGGAGAAATATACCTACAGACATCTTATACGAGACTTGCAGAGAACCTTTCATGTGCGCAATTAGACATGTTGTGAATTGTGAGGCATGGAGTGATCGACAAATTGTGGTATCAGTACATGCATACCGGTATATATGAAAAAGCTGATTAGTAGATAGTTATGTATGTTGCATGTAATTCCTGTTTTGTTTACTGGCTTGATCTGATCACCTACGAAAGTTGTCAGAAGACTCATTTGCTTTGTCCCTTGTCTTTCCCAAGATGTAAAACAATTGTTTGCTGTGTCTAAAAGTGATAATAACACATAAGGAAGGGCAAACTAGCAGTCGTATGAAAATACAGGATGATTTACACACAAAAATATTATGATTTTATATACATATGTAGGTTCTCTCTAAAAAGTAAAAGAAAGTAATTTTAATTGTTATGTAATCAAATAATTGCAGTAATGATAATTTGTTTCTCGTTAAAAATCATTTGACGCTTACGCATGAAATCACTACAAGCACATCATGACTGAAATATATAGCTGAGCTGCAACAATTAACCATAATTACCTTATTACAGCAATTTTGCCGTATGCGTATGATATTGAGACAAACGGTACAAGATTTCAGAACAAATCAAACAAATCTCTAATCTCTTCCCTACTTTCATCTTTCAAGTTTCATTAAGTAAAAGTAGGAAAGAGGTGCCTAATTATACCTATGTATCCAAATCTTCAGATATTTGCTTTCGTTCACTGCCAAGACTGTAAACATTACAATGAAGTGTGAATTAATCATCACAAGTTAAGTAAGAATCGTTGACCACACAAGTTTTTACTGGGTTTCGCAATAGAAATTGCCGTTTTGACCAAAAAATTGTCTTAATTCACAGTAGTAATTATACAGCACAGAAACACGCATTTCGCTCCTAATTGTAAAGAAAAGCCTGCCTTAAACTATATCGTTTTCGAAATAAATGCTAGCGCCAGTAGTACTAATTGTTCACTATCCCTCTCCTCTACATTGAAAATTTGAATACGTCATGCTACATTTCACTTCTAGATATCAATTTAGTAACTTCCATAAACTTCCATTATTACTAAACGTCCTTAGTTTGCATAACTTTTTTTATTAATGATATTATGAAAGTTTTCGCAGATAGGATAGAACGGTTGGATGGCACTTCTTAGCATATAGAGCTTTCATTTGTCATGTGCGTGTAATAACAACAACGTATCATCATTCCAATTTGTAATAATGTCACGTGTAATACCATCGGTGCAATATTAGTTAGCAACATGGCACCCTTCTATACGTAAAAATAAAGCGCATGTAATTATTTAAATGAAGACTCCACCTGTCATACACATCTACTTTCTCACTATCTTGTCATTTTAAACACTTGTCGCCCGCTGTAGAGTGACAATCATCCTCGATGAAAGTTATAATGACGTGTCACTGTCTCGGTTAAACGTGCTGGTCTTGTATTGATTATAAAACTTAGAACAGGACCACTACTACTGGCAAGGCACAGAAGATGCTACAGATTTCTGTAGTTATTGTACTACAGAGTATTGTGCTGAAAAATCGCCCACTATATTGCAGTACATTTTTTGGCAATATAAAAAACGTCGCATGTCAACGTTTAAAATCAAAACTGCGCAATGTATTTTTGTCCTTTAAAGTTTGGAGGTTTATCCCGTGAAGCCGCACCAATCATTGTTGACTGAGATATTGTAGGGAGACTGTGTAAAATAGAAGAAAGGAGCATGCCATAATATGGCACTATATGTTATTTCTTACTAATTTCATTGTTTGTTTCTTTTTTACTCCCAGGCTTTACATACTCCATAACTCAGATTGTTTCGAAGTTGCTACTTCTTTACGTCTTGGCTTGCTTGTGAGCATTTTTTCATCTGCATAATTGCATAAATCAAAATCTACACGGGAGAAGAGTAGTAGTATAAAGAATAATGCTAACAAAGCTTTAAAAAATGATAATAGTGTTGAAAACAGAATCACACGAATCATTTGAGAAGGCGGTAGAGACTGTCACACATACCATTGTTGTTTTACGATTATTGCACCTAATCTTACACCATTTGATGATGATGGCGATGAAGAACACAATGCAGATAATAGGTGTAAACTATTGTCGGCTCATCATAATCGCCATCATCTGCCTTTTCTTTTAATGCTACCCAAAGAAGGGGAACCACAATGCATTTTGCGTAGAAAGAGGAGTAATGATGTGATGATCACCATAATTATGACAAATAATATCACCGAATCATGACCAACTTATAATGCATTTTATTCATTGTTGTTATTATTATTATTGTGCTGCACATTAAAATACACAGAATTGCACATTCCCTTGTGCATACATGCGTTTTCCTACATGAACACAATAAGTAAAAGAGGTAGAGAGTAATAATAATTATAATAATAAAACATGATAGATGTGACAATGGGAAGGTTTCAATGCCTGTGATATGCATGAATTATTTGTGGAGGATACACACCAAAAATATGCTTATGCTACAATAATATAAGCTTGTCGTGAACTAAAGGCTTTAATTCTAAATTGTCAAACGGTGAGAATGTTGTAAACGTTTATTATTATTTTTATTTCTTCAACAGGTTCGGGCCTCCATAACCTAGTTATAGTTGAGGATGGCGGAGGCACGCCTGGCGCAGGAGATGGCAAAGTGTTTGCGTATGACAATCCAGGTTTTATCGATGAATCCCCAGAAGCAAAAAGTAAGTCAATTTCTTACCTCTATTTGGTGTATTACAACACGTCGTAGGTATATGATATTCAGTAAATTAAGAGCAGCTTCACAACCTGTTTGCTTTCTCTTTTCAATACATATGTATGTACAATGTACATGGAATACTCTGCTCTGTGGTGGTGTATTGCAATGTTACAAATGTGGCAAGGGACTTCCACATAAATCTTTAACCTGATATCTAAAATATGTGGGAGGTACTCTATTTATCCTCCAGCTAGGTAAATTACAGAGCTATGTTGAAGTTATGACTCGCTTTTAACGCAACATACGATCATTTAATAAAGATGAAATACCATTTTATGCACTCTTTCAATTCACTTGAATGGTGGCAATAACTCATCTTGGAGAAGCGACAAAGGATAGTGGTCGTAATATGGACGGGGTAGACTCCAATGTCGCCGTAGGCGGACAACATTATGAGAAATAGTAGATCAAGTATTTTCTTCTACTTTCTTCTCAATGTGTTACTTCTGCAGTGGACCATGCAATATGCAGCAGAAAATCTATATAGTTGGTTAATACAATTATCAGTCTTATATCTGTAGAACAGCACGTACTATGTATGGTGTAACAGGTCGCAATATATCTAGTCGATAACTGTTTAAAATCCTGCAATAATAGTGGACTCTCCATTAAACCTCTTTCGGAGCAGGAGATACCAGCACAAAACCAAACCTCAGAAATTCTAATTCCATTCTTTCCCTCTCAAGCCTCAACAAATATAAAAGGTGCCCTTAATAACTGCAGTTGCAGTGCAGTTCAGTTCACTAAATACAAATACACGCATTTGTTAATACGATTCGTACATGTAGCGAGAGATGCATTTTGAGACTTTTTAGTGTTATACTGGTTCTGGTTAGTGGGGCTAATTAAAGCTTGCACGGGTTCGTCATTGGTCATTTGAAGTCAGCTGCAATTCAAAATTTTCCCCTCAATAGCAACTAACATGAAAAAAATATTTGGGAGAAAATAACTTGTTGCTTTGCAAAAGGTGGTGTAGTAAAAGTGGGTTTCATGCAAGCATGCATGTAGTATAAGTATGCATAATACGATGAAAAGTGGTACTGGTGTGTAGAGGCAGATAATAAGTCCACATTTATCGCCACTATCACTAGAAAACAACATCATTTCACTTCAGCCACAACTGAAAGACTCCCTTGTAAACCTACTCGTCTTCTATATTGAAACAACTATTCAGGCACAAAACATTCATAAATTCCTACCTTACGTGAATAATTATTTTGATTCAACTAGAAATGGGTTTGGCCATCATCTTCCCATGGGCTGGTCGTAATAATCCGACCATTTTTTATTATTGCCATAAACTTATATATGATGACGATGATAATATTATTATTGTTGTTGTTATGTTTAAGAATTGGTGCTCTCACAAGGAGAGAGTGTGTGAGTAAAAGACTTTGCCTTTCAGAACGTAAAAGCATGTATATTTGAAACACAGAACACAATGCGAGCCTGTTCGACACAAAGACAGTGGAGGCTTATGCATGCCTGTCTACAAATTTATATTATACCCAATGAATCCATGTGGATATTTCATACTCTTTATTGTGTATCATTACTCATATATCGGCGAAATACAATGTACGTGACCCCATCGCTTCTAGACATGATAGAATTAATAATCACCTCACCTCGCTCCTTCTGTTTAGATGTGAAGTTAGGTATACTATAAACCGAATACTGTCGGTGAATATAAGTGCATTAATTCAGCGCATTAGTATTCTGCTCGAGTTTCTCCCCGTGTGTTCTCGTCTATTCAAAAAAGCATTGATTCAAAGCATTGCTGCAGACATTTACACACACACAAAGGCCCACATAACCAAGTACTACCAGGAATTGTGCTCATAATAAATTTATAATTAAAATGGTTTGGAAAATGGATAAATCGCTAAAGAACTGTTAGGGTGGAATGTACGCGAGTAAGGAAAGAGGGCAAAGGAAAAATATGTCTTGTACTCTCACTGAATATTATTTAAATCAAGTTGAAATGAATGGAAAGCAGGAATATCACAAGCTACAAACCAGCAAAATAGCGGACCGGCGAGGTCGGCTATAAGACATTAATTAATATTTAGAATAATTTATAAAAAATGTCAAGCTATTGTAGATGGTTTCGATTTTTCATCTGCGTCTTGAAAGATAACCGTTCATAACGGTAAATTCCAAAGAACAAGTCTAGTCGGCACATTCATAGGATATAAATATAACGTAATAAAGTTAAATTTTTGATAAGAATAATTGACAAAGAAATTTGTGATCATGTCATGTTTTGCAAAAATTAAGATTTAATTTATAATTCTGTATTTATAACATGTGCCTATATATCGTTTGGCATATTTGTACTTTCCGCTTTGCAGAAAAGTACGATTTACAAGTTTTCAGGTGTGTCCTTGTTAATGTCATCCAAAATCCAACCTAATCGATCAAATTCGAAAAGTGGTTTACAGAATGTGTGCCCAGTGCCCACGCGTTTATATTTTATGAATTTGATAGATTGTGTAGCTAGTGTAGATTGTCCGCAGATTATTTTACCTGCCTGATATTATTTTACCTCGAAAGGATAAGTACTCACGACCATATTGTGGTAGAACAGTTGCAGGATAAGAGAAATTAGACTGGTACCTACACATATGCACTCGATTTTCAGCAGAGATAAAATGACAGTAGGTGTTTTGTGCTACTGAATGGAGATGCTTGAGAGGAAATCTCGTTTTATCTTACTTCAATACATTCCTTTTACTCCGTGCCCGACTACTTTCATTAGCTCTTTACAGGTCTCATCTAACAAAATATTGCTCTAGTTTTATAAACCACATTTCACACACCACAAATCATGTAAAGGAAGGAGAACGTGTGTGTGTACGATACCATATTGCACTTGATTGTGCTCACTAGCCTGGGCACCTCACTGATTGACTGTACCATTAACACAAGACTTCTTCTCTATGAATCTGTATTCTTCTTCTTTGTTAGTCGGCTTTCCTTTTTTGAAACAAGGAAACGCATACCACAAGGTACTATAGTGTGTGGTGCGTTAGTGGCGGCCGGAGTTTCCAAACGATTAGCCAAAGAATAAGAGCTTCTTTATGCATGCATTCAAAGACGAGCTTCAACGCACCTGTCATTCCCTGCGTAGGTAATTAGACACGATGCTCCTTCATTCACGCTTAGTACTTCATACGTCCTTCTCAAACAACGCCAAAAAATGAAGAGAAAAAGAAAAGATTAATGTGTAAGAATGTTCATTAAAGATGCGTCAATATGTCTTCATTTTTTTGTTAGCATGAATGAAAAGGATGAGGGTTTGTTTCTGTTTTGATACAAGTAATTAGTCAAGACAGCGAGAATAATGCAACACGTAAAACAATATTCAGTGGGCATTTTTAAAGAACTACCAAAATCTTAAGGATAAAGGGAACCGCTCAAAAGATGTAAGGTTTTCGTAGCTTTGCCCGTGACTGTGACCCATTCCCCCTCCCATTTGACAGTCCCAAACCATTGGATACGCATAAATATTAATACATTTGAGAGGCGAAAAATGACTGAAACTGAAACAGGAATAAATTAGCTGTCGAGGAAAGCGAGAAGATATGGATGCATATCATAACAATAAGTTATGGTTTCGAAAAGCAAGTGCAGCGAGGTATTGTTGATATAACGTAAAGATTTAAGAAAACTGGCGTTGAAAAAAATGTCATAAAGGCACCACCACATAATAAGTAAGAAGGGATTGGATAAGTTATGAGATATTTGAAAGCGAGTGACACTAAACGTATAAATTAAGGGGGATGATACTAGTGAACATGCGCATCTTATAGGGTCAGAGGGTTAAGGAGACGAGAAGTTTTTAACGTTTCATATTATAATTATACTGTGGATACTAGAAAACTGGTCAAGTTTAGACTAACCCCGAAAGAGCTCACAATAATAAAGCAACAAAAACACCACGGTTGAAAAGTGTGTGTTGTTAGTATGATGGTCGGTAGATGCATAGGAAAAAAGGTAATGTCGTAGTCATGATGTATGGTTGTTTATGCTTGAGTATAGTTAATTTACGGAAAGGAAACCGAATGAAGACAGGTAAACTAACTTTTTTTTACCTGTGTGCGTAATGTATATGTAGTTAGCAAGGTTTTACTGTGGTATAAAACCTCAAGGAATCTTAAGTATGCAGAAGATATAACACCATATACATTCTTTAAAGTTGAAGAAACATTACTCTATTACTCTTGCCTTGTATTATTGTTATTACTTACTGAAAGTATGCACATTTACATGTAAAATGAGACATAAAATTTTCCTTATAAATTCAGGTGCAGTCTGCACTTGCGCTAGTGTGCATAACAATTTTAAGAACCTGTAAATAAATTCATACAAGGTCAATGCAGATATTAGTTCAGTAAAAAACGAAACAAGGGACGAAACCCGTTCTCTGCTTCGACCAACCGTGTAACTGGCCATCGCATGTCAAGTAATAATGCACAGTGCAGTGTTTTTATAAGTAATCAGATAAAGCACTACTTAATTTGGAGTGTTACCCAATTTACGTACAGTATGGTGAAAATAAACGGCTGTAGTTCAACAAAAAATGCTTTAATTCTTTGTTTGAACTGGATATCTTTTGTTAGTTTGCTTACCTTTGTACTTTGCAAGAAATAATATCCATACACTTGCATGTAATATCAGTTTTCATTCTAATCACTTAAGTTTGATAAAGGATCATGTTGGGTCTACGTCGCGGTTAAAATTAGAAAAAAACTGCAATATATAAATACACATAAATATTATACAAAGTAACAATTCGACTTTTTAGTTCCAAAATGTTCAACCATCTTGCTTTGTCCCGTTACCTAACTAAACAGCTTCCCAGAGACAAGGAAAATCATATTTATAGCTATCGTCAATGCAGTGCAAAAAGCGGTTGAGCTTCGAGCTCGTCATTTGGCCAAGTTCGTAGCGCCTGGAAATCTCCCATGGACTTCGTTCAGAGGAACATGTATAAATAAATACCTACATAGTATATGTTCATGCTTTATTATAAAACAATTTTGTACCAAGAACTGTGTCAGTAGCTTGTGGATTAGAAAACGAAAGTGAAAAACGCGTTAGAAATTATGTTGTAGGTAATTGGTCATTTTAAAATAAGCGAGGCATCCATTTAAACCCATATATGTTACTACAATTACACGTCTTGCACATAGAGCGCATAATGCATTTATGCATATGTACGTACGACACCCCCTTGCATTTTGCGTTTGGTTTCATTCGCCAGTGTATGTACACATGCATTAAAACTAGAGCTTGTTAGGTTTCGATTTTTACTAAAGCAGGCATGAGCGCTGTTCTTCTTAGAAAAAAATTCTAGTAGAAAACATTGTGATTATGGTAGAATAAACCAAAAATGTGTTGCCACTTGCCGCAAAGATCTTTCCATAGATCACACAAGGTCATCATGTTGTTGAAAGCTTGTTTAGACAAAACCAAATTAAGGCTTCGTAAGAAATGTGCATACAAGTTACTTATAAGAAGTTAGGTTAAAAAGATTCGTGGAAGGATGAATGAGGTTTATTAAGACAAAATCAATTGCAAACAAAAAATGCAACTGTGAAGATGTTGAGGGAATCTGGTATGTACACGTAATTAGGAGAGAACGTCATAAGCCATAAATGAAACATTATTTATGTATACGTAGTAAATAGACTGGGTGTTGTGCAGTATGTTGAAGGTGGACCCCCGTCACCCACCGCACCAGCAGAAATTGACAGTTGAAATAGGGCATTTCTTTCTTGACGCATATTCAAATATTTTCGCATAGGCAAGTAGGTATACAAAATATACCGTGTGACTGTGCGTTGGCGTTAGAATGTTTTTATTTGACACGAAATAACTGCAAAGCAACATTTATTCACGTTTCTAAAAGACATTCACAGAACGGACTGCTATTTTTATGTAAAGGAAATTATCCAATGATATCAAATATGGCATCTTGATTAATAATACTAGTGACAAGGTGGTTTTCCTGATGAGAAATTATAAACCTGGACAAGGTTATTAAATCATTAATCACGCAATCGCAACACGCACTAATTCGACAACCTTACCTTTGGTTTAATATTTAAAATCTTATAAATGAACGTGAATGCACAGGAAAATATGGAATGAAGACATAATTTTGCAAGCAAGTTAACAATTGATTGAAAAATTGTACAGTTCTTACAGTCGCTTGGCTAGCGCACGAATATATTTTGTGGCGATAATGAGATGAATTGGTGATGCAACTTTTATCTTTTGACAGTGCTTTTTACAGCGGTTAATTAAAGGAACTTTAGCAATGAAAATATTATCTTGATTGTTAAAATACTTTGGGGATACACCTACTTATACAGCAGTTTAATTCAATTGATGTCAAACTGATGGACTTGTGCATGCATATAGGAAAGCGGCATAATAAATTTTGCTAATTTTGCTTCAACCTGGCGATCGACATAAATACAATTTACCCATGGCATGTCCGTGCAGTATAGGTATGCACTTTACATTTTAATGTAAAATCATGAAAAATTGCCACATCCGAAGTAGCCTGTGGTAGTGGATATAGATAAATACCTAATACACCAACCCATACAGGTTAGATAATTGTGAAAATCCATGCAACTTAGAACATTCACTACAGACAGATCATCATGTGTTCGTTATGCAACCAGACCAGGTGGTATCAAAACAACATAGGTTTATATTCCATATTTAATCGAACGACAAACTATAGCTTTAGCCGGCACGCAAAATTTGTTGATCTTCGGCATGAACGTATGTTTATCTCTTTGCGTTTAGTAGATGATTGATGTGAGCTCCTGAAACTGTTACATCACACTTATTTGAATGGCACGTCTAGTTGAAAAGTTTAATTTACTTATAATGGTCGAAGGACGCGACGCGTCCCATTTCCCACGATGCGTGATTTGATCTAGTAACATGTCTGTATAAGGTGATTGACTTACATAATGGAGATGATACACATTGTGCATGTAAGTGCTTATAATCGTTAGATTTAACCGATTTAATTTTATCTGTGCACATAAATATTTACATACCTGTGGCGATTGGCGCTGGTGTAGGTGTGCCGACGAAGTTTACAGCCCCAGTGGGCATTACATGGTAGTACTATTAGGCAATACGTAATCTGTGCATTTACCTGTGCATACATAAGATTTTGAACGCATCAACCTACACAACGTGTACAACGCAGTAGATTATGTACAAAATCTTTACAGAATGATCAGATTAGACTAGCTGTCAAGCTTGGCCCTTGATGAATATAAGTAAAGTACCATGAATAAATTAATAAACTGTAAAAAAAATGAAAAGCAGTTGGGCGCCAAAAGCAGTAGTAGTTAGTAGGGGCTGCGTTGGTCCAAATCAATAACCCACAGTGAAAGTCATTGATTTCCTGAAGTTAAGTTCTTGCTTGTCCTATTGAGAAAAAAAAACCTGATGCAGAAATGCCATCAACTCTGTGATAAAATCAAATCTTACCTAATCTAATCCAGTAAGGGTGCACAAACAATCGAACACGGTCTCCACCATCAATGTAATACAATACACACCTATTGCCATTAGATTTTTATGTACTTACTACTAATATGTATGTAAATTAAATGAGCAATATTAAATAAAGCTGCATAACTTTTGTAATATAGAAGAAAACTTGTTATAGTGCAAAGCGCAATTAAATTAGGTATCTTTCTGTTTGTAACACACACATAGGTTTTGGTTTGTTTGAAGTCGACTTTGATAATCGTACCTGTTATTGCCCAACAAAATTGAGCGTATTAAATGTTTTGTTGTGTCGTATTGTAGGGAGCTGTTGTATGAGGCATTGAAAAGCTCCTGTGTTAGCATAGTCTCACGAACACTTCTATTGTAACTAGTAGACATCACATTGTCTTCATGAAAAGGCGACAGCATCAGGTATGGTTCGCTTACGCAGCACATCAGGTACTGTTTCCTCTATCTTCATCTTACCGCAATATTTTAAGTGTTCATGTCATGTTGATCAGAGATTCCTATAAGGTCATCATCAGAGATGTCAGTAACAAAACGTGCGACATAATCGGTAAACGTCAAGGGTAAAACCGTGTACACCGAACTGTTGTACCGACCGGCAAAACTACAAATTCCCACTATCGTACGCGTACGTATCATGTCATTAATTTCACCTAAGGTGATATGACAGAACGGGGAGATTATTTTCTTCATTCATCAGACAAAGAATCTAACGAACGAGACCGTACAAAATTTTGGAGTATCATTGTTGAGATTTACTGTCGTCTTGAAATAAAGATAACGTTATATCTTATATGGCACCATGTTGTTACATCTGATGTCTCCTCTGTACAACGCAACGTTGAAAGGTAAATTGCGGAAGATGAGCAATAACACCGCTTTAGTATATACCATACAATTACGAGGCCTCCAGCTACGAAATTATTACATGTGACGAATGTCGTACTTGTGGAATATCCTTACAAATGGGTGCATGACTTGGTGGCATGTGCAAAATTTTATTATTACAGGGAAGCAGTTTAATGACAACTCGCTGGTATGCAACCATAAAGCATTATTATGTTTTACGAGTATGTAAATAGCCAAGCACGCTTCTAATTATAAATACGCACGGCTACAATTACGACAAGAAGATCATGAACTTTACAAAAAGATTGTTGTATACATGCTGATTTTAAAGTACGTGTGATATGATCATGATAGTGTACGTTAGTCGAATGGACTTTTTTTGCTAGTAAAATATGCATGATTTCCGACAAAAAATAGTAGCTCGCTAATTTCTGTGAATCAAACAAAATGTTAAGGTAAAAATAAATGTTAAAGTATTGCAAAATTGTGCTTTATCCTTCAATCTTTAATATTATAGTGATTGACGATTGACTGATAAAAAAAGTACAATTTCTTGGAAGCCTGCTAGAAATAAAAATTCCAGAATGATGCAAAAATAAAATCAAGATAAGCTGTGTTTCTTGTATCCGTAAAGATTAAAAACGAGCAAGAACCATAAAATCATAAAAATGAGCGCCGCAGCTTTTGTTGCAAACTTGCAACCTTCCAGCTAAAATGAGTCTGAATACGATCGTGACATAAATGCTCTTGGCGAATTTATACTGACGCTGATGATGGCATAATTGAAAACAAAGGATCATCAACTTTAACATAACCTTTATTTACGGAGTGATGATAATACGCAGATGATAATTTCGGTGTGTAGGATAGGTAGGATAAATGTGCAATCCACACTTACGGTAATGCACTACCACCGGCTGTCCTTTTAAGTTTTCGACAATGCGCGGCTATTTGTCTCAACAACCCATTCACTTTTCTTTAAAAGTCGATTAAGATTGCACAAGGTAAAAGATCTCTTTGTAGAAAAAGCCTCCTTGCTGTTTGGAGATGAACAAGTGATAGCTCAATTAAGTACCTATATACTTTGCTCAAGGTGGTTATAGATGATAAGACCAAAAAATGCTAAAACCGCTATATAACTAACCATTGGTATTATAGAAGCCCTGTACCCAAGTTCGTTAATGAGTATTATATCACTCACTACTACACCTATCATTTTGCTTTGAGAATATGAATTGAAACTTGAAACAGACCGATATACTCAGAGGATGTCAGAATAAATCAAGTACCTGACCATTGCATACATACATACTTTTAAAAACACTTCAATGTACAGTATTAAAAGCGTCTGTTGTATATACACACTTAAATGTAATAGAATCGAGTAGCATTATGACAGTTTACTAATTTTTTGTTGTCTCGCAAGTTACTTTTAAAGTCCTTTGAAGATTCAATGGACACCAACAAAGCCTAATAGGATATGTTATGGAAAAAAGAAATGCAATACTAAAAATTGTGCTTAGTACATTATATAGATGTATACAGTTATAAGTTATAACAACATGTAATCAAATCAAGCTTTTAAGAATTTGCTATGTATATAAGTTATACGCAATAAATTGTTTTGACAATCACGTCAATATATTAAACCTTCGACAATATACCTTTGTCCTCAGGGGGTGAGCACTGGATAAATTAATTTTTATTGATGTTCGTTACAAACATTACTTTATTTAAGCAACAAACAAGTGAGCACAGAGGTTAAGTTAAATGCATACAAGAGTACACGTGTCTGTAATTTTTGAGTAAATATATTCCCTCTTTTATAGCGCATCTCCTGCGAAGATACCTTTTTATGGCTTTTTGTTGATACGTTTGAATGTAATATGAATATAGTATTTATGGGTTTCTTCGTAGGGACCATACCGATACTGGTACTGCAACAACATGAAGTAATCAGACAACTGTTGCATTAATAAAATATGCATACTTAAATACTTGACATTTTGTTTCTGATTATCATGTACAAACGCTCTTTCGTATAACATTTAATTGCGTAACTAAAAAATTACACCTTGAATTTATCCCAAAAACATACCTTGTCATACATCCCAAGTCATCAGTGAAAAAATCATCGATGACTTATCAAGGCAGCAAATTTAGGTTCAGGAAAAAATTCATTAATTCATGACCATCAATCTTACGAGTATCGTACGTGAGTTGTCGTTATTACTGTCATGCATTGTTATTGCCTACGTAGAAGACAGTAAAGAAAACACTTAGCGTCTACGCTAGTGACGTTGATTGTTGATTAAGTTCTGCTTTCCCATTAACTTTAAGGAATGAGCGTACAATGATCATTATTACGATGTCGATATATTCTCTATAAATGTTTATTAGCGACAAGAGATGTAGTACCAATTTGAGACTACTTGAAAGTTTGTAGGGAGCGATTAGCTAAATACAGGAGATAAACTCGATGATTGTGCGTGGTTGGGGAGGAGGGGTAATAAATAGCTATTTTTCCTATTCTACTTATAGTATTCTACGCCGAATTGAGGCTCATAATATCCCTCTATAATGAAATCGTCAACTTTTAAACCAACGAATAAACAGTAATGGGCAAAGTTTCTTTGTGTACATTGACAAACCAGTTTAATCTTCAATATGTTTATGCAGCTACATTAGCAGGTAGTATTACTTCGTTAGCATTGAATAAACAGTAATGGGCAAAGTTTCTTTGTGTACATTGACAAACCAGTTTAATCTTCAATATGTTTATGCAGCTACATTAGCAGGTAGTTTTACTTCGTTAGCATCAAAATGACTCACAGCTACCAGCCCTACTATTCAAATTATAATGGCATGTTGACAATATTTACTGTGTGACACATGTCATAATGCTATATTTAGGAATGTGTAAGGACAGATTTATTTCATGAAAACTGCATTTTAAAAAATTTAAGGACGGATCTCTTCAATGTAATAAAAACAAAAAAACCTGCAAAAATTTTGCGCGTCAGCGTTCATTTTGAAAACTTTAAATGGTTGCATTTCCCACAATGATTGCTGTATTATTATATGCACTTTATCATCAAAATGTTTAATCGGTTGAGTCACATAATGCTTACCTGCATGAGTGACGATACAAAAGTTGCTTGGCTTAAAAAAGCGAAGACGAACCAAGCAATGTAATCTGTAGTTACCTATTAGTTCCATTATTCGGTAAACATAGTGTTTATTTTGGAAAGTATTACATTCAAAATTAGAACGGCTCTAGCTACTATTCATTCGTAATATTAAATATTACTAAATAGCCAAAAACTGAATACAATNTAATATTAAATATTACTAAATAGCCAAAAACTGAATACAATGAGCTCCAATTATCTAATTCAAAATTAGAACAACTTTTGAAAATAAGATTGTGTTATTAGGTGTATAAGTCAACAAAAGAAAACTGTTTCGATACTGGACGGAAAGTTTGTTATTTTCCCTACAAACTTATTCTATATTTTCGTTCATCCAACTTTCATATGGGGAATATACTATACTCCTCAAGCCATGTTCGGTAGTGTCTCAAAAATGTAAGTAGTGTCTAGTTAGTTTCAAGAAACATTGTTGAATGCGAATGTTATTTAAGATCTTTTGAATGTTTTTCATATTATAACTAAACGATGTTGCAACATATAACGTTTAGTATGCATTAGTATGTCTCACTTATAGCTATAGGTATAGAATAAATTGTGTCCATATATGGAAATTGACTAACTAGTTAAATGAAATGCCTTGTTTCAAAACATGCAATTCAATCCGCAAATTAACTCATATAAATAATTAAGGATTGTATGAACAATTGAGTGGGTTATATAAAATATAGTTCGGCTTTTAGATTACAATGTAATTTTTTTAGATATACGAAAAAGCCTGTTTGATTCATTCTGACCCTCTGTTTATAACAACAACTCATTTACTGTTTCTCTCTTACATTGACTCAAGTGCGAAAGAACAAACGAAATTAATATTTGCACTACTGTGTTTCATTCATAACAACCATTGTTTACAACAATTAAAATCACCACTAAATGTTAGGTAAGAATAAAATGAACCCTGCACAGCAAAGAGAAAAATGAGATAATGATTAAGAATACTATGTTTCTCCTCAGCGAATTAAAGCCGTAAACCCTTGCACATAATTTGACGTAGTTATTCCAACTGTTTACATGTACATTAGCAGAATTACAAATACCACTATTCTAACACGTTTTTTTAATTTTAAAAACCGTTAAAACGTAAACTAATATTACCAGAAGTAAAACAGAGGCAGTGGCGACTACCTAAAGGATTCATAGCCTGGTTTGTCTATGACCGAATGACTTTTATATTTTAAATGGAAAGTTGGAATTAGGTACACACTTTAAAAAACAGTAAGTATTAGTAAGAACGTTTTAAATGTGAGAATATTATTATAATTAAAATGTACAACCTTTTAAATCTACCTGGTCTTTGTAGTGTAATAATTTGCGAAGCGGGGCTTGTTTGAAGTACATTTATTGTCTTCTAGTGTAATGATGGATACTGGTTTGTCGACATTTTATTGCAGAAAAGTTAGCAAATTGGTAGGCAAATAATCAATGGCTCTGCGGGTGGGTGGAGTTTAGATTATTCCTAAACGATGGGCAAATCTACTCATTAACTATGTGTGTCTCAATGTAATATCGACACACTGAAAATATCCATGGCCAAGACCTGTGGTTATATAAAGTGTGCCGTTGTTCGACTTACTTGTTAGTTTGGGTGTTTTGTGCCTTTCTTTGCATGTGGACCAAATGTGCTAAAATATATATACCTATTTCAGTTTTTGTTGTTATTATTCCAAAAATAATGACAATTATGTAGCCTTGTAGTTGTAGGATGTATGATTACTTAATTGCTTTCAAGGTTCATTTAGGTTCAATTTGCCCATTCGTGGTTACTTTTCTTGATGCAAAATACGTGAATAAATAAGTCCTTAAATGGTTGCTAGCTCGTTTGGATCTTTCATCACTATCAGTATGTTCGATTTTCATGCGTCTGCAGTCTTCTAATTTGGTCAAGTTAGTGAAATATATAAGGTAGCTGAGGGATAGTGCATTACCACAAAATATCCCCGTATGAATTTCTGTACCGCGCAAAATAATAAAGCACCTATCTCATATTCTCGTGCAATCTATATTATGTCTTGTATTAAATTGTAAAATATTGCAAGACGTAGTCCCTTGCAATATGCAATATCATTGTTGCTTTCATACTTTTCGGAAAAGAGTGGAGGTCAAACTGTCATCGTAGACCAATACTCAGTACTTCCTCGTGTTAAATGAAATAATTGAATACGACAACTTTATCTGGCGATGAATTTAAGATGAAAACTGTGAGTGAGCAAGTTGGACAGATACACTTTCATGTAAATATAAGCAATGGGTAATAAAATACAAATTATTAGTACAATCATATAGACATAATTTTTTGTTTAGTATAATGCTCAAACAAACTAGCATATTGCATACTTAATACCTTCACGTGCATTAGGCAGTCAGTAAGGCATTTCCGTGTAGGTGCCATTAAATCACGTATTATCAATGTAATTTACACCATTAAAGGTAAATACTATTTCTTTATTTTCTTTCATATACCATTACCTGAAAGCTTATAGTAATTTCCTGACATGGCATTATATCAGTTCCGTTGTAAACTTGAGTTTTGATCAAATCAACAGGTCTTCAAGTTGTCTACTTGCTTGCAGGGGCTCTAGGTGTCTGTAATTAAGTTTACTGTTTTTGGTAAATGATGGGTCGTGATCATATACATTAGACGTCATTTACGACCCAATCAATGTACATTGATTATCATTTTTATAAGTTTATGAACATATTCTACAAAAGGGAAACAAGTAACAAATAAAGAGCTAGCTACCAATTTTATAGCATCGAACCTTTCCTGTAATAAATACTTTTCTACAGAAGCATAAGGTTGTCTTGATTAAACCTAAAGTTTTGAGTATTGCATTACAATAAAGAAATTTATCACACCTCAAAACATGCAAGACAGCGTAAATGTGGCGATAGATATACTCGTATAACCGTGTATATTATATTTAAGTAATTCATAATTTAAATTTTTTTGTATGATGGAAGTCCCGATATTACGCTAAGTCATCCTATAAAATTAATAGGTTTTGTAAAGGTCGCAAATTATTAAAATTACCGTATTTAAACGCTTACGCTTGATATTCTGGCAAACTTATAATGCTAGTACATTTAACAAGCTATAAAAGTATTATTGTATAACCTTTTTTAGCAAATATACATGCTCCAACAAATATGACTTTCAAAAAACTGAAGTGTGAAGTCTGCTAATTTCAATTTCCAATGTCTAATACGATTATATTTAATCCTAATTACATAATGTATGTTGCGGCGTGAAATTGTAAGAAAGAAGACTATTATCATTAAAAGAGATGGAACAGCAATTCAGGTAGTGGTGGTAGATGTAAGGTGTACATTGTACACACATTCACAAATATCAGACCTCGTCTTAAGTCGTAATATTTATAATGATACAAAATCAACTCGTCTTTACTTTTATTTTTGTCGTTTGAATTATTAACCAAGTCGTAGAAAGCAATAAAAGGTACAAGTAAAGCACGAATCAGCATGACATGACACGACACATTACATCGCATAATAATTTTCATTACTACATACATAATAGTTATGTTGTACGTGTAGTTGTTGAGTAGCTTCTTATCTGTCTGGTCTGGTGTTGTTTTTATTGTTGAATGCCTTAAAAAGAACCACTAACACGCCAAACTGACAGACAGAACGGCAGCAGTGACAAAGCCCACACGAAGCAACAATGAAACTAGTAAACAATGGAATGTGTATCAAGATCAGCCTTGCCATGCCCTACTGTCATCATGAGTCAGGAATTAAAATGAAATGATGAGGGCATTCAGAGCGTAGCCCTATCCACAGTAATAATAATAGTATTAACCTTTGCTAAATTGAAAATAAAATCAGATTTTACTTTTGTTTTCTTAAACGGTATTATGAGTTATGTTTTAGAGTGTAATACAAGCCGAATCGTAAAAAGGTGATAATCCTACAAGTCCGTCGCACCAAATCAAAATCATAACAAGGAAAACTTTATTGTCATAATAATCACTTTTATTTGTAGTAATAAAGCTCTCCCACGCCTTCATTCATTTTTTTATGAATGAACGATTCACTATTCACATTTTACATGGATATTTATTCATAATGCGAGACGAAGCGGTCAATTTATAAACTGGTTGATTGACATGTTACTTTTATGAGTCGTTACAATAACCATGAAATCATCAATCAAATTAAAGATCCATTCAAAATGATTGGTGAATCCTACATCACAACAGCTATTTCCATACTCCTATCATTAGGTAGTTTATTAATGTCTTGAACGTTAACAAGTCTCTTTGGTTAATTTTTTGCTGAATCAGCCTTTCACTCTCATGAAAGGGCACTTGATGAGATGCTGGCGTATGCTCTGTGAGGGAACTGTGATGATGAAACAGTAACAGTGTATATGGAGGCATCATTTAAGTATGTCTCATAACACGTTTACCGTTTACCTACTTATTTGACGGTACCAAATTAAGAAATCAAAATAAGTGCAAAGGTTACAACATAATAAATAATCTGATAATCAAGTATTGTATTTTTCTCTTGAAACATTCAATTCCGACGTACATATAGGTGCAGGTGTCTGCAAAACAATTTGTAGAACTGGGAGCTACAATAATGTCTTTAAGACACGCACGACGAATCAATCACCTCGAGACTTCTTTTTTGTTTTATTACCATTCTGCTGTAAATTGAAGATTTCTCTTTTATAAACACTAGTTGAAATGTCTCCTGTTCGTGGTCTTCAAGTAACAATACTAATTATTTTCGTACAAAGAACAAAGTAAACAAGTGTGCTTTTTCCGAGCCGAACTGCTTGGTTGACATACTGTATAGTTTAAATTAGGCATGTAGAAAGGAGACAAAAAAGATGCATAGACTCTTACTTTGTGTCAAGCAACATCAAACATATCTCTAGAGAGAAAAGTATTTAAAAGCACGTATCATTGTTTCCTACTTAGTTATCTGAAGAATAGGACTCATGGCAAATTGATGGTTTTTATTAAAGAACCATTAACCACATCAAAGCATCGCGGTATGACACAAATTGCAAATGACCATAAACATGATAGTAACGAAGACGCATCTTAATTGCTTTTTAACTGTTTAACTATATATATATGAATGCCGTTTTCATGCAATGCATCACAATTACCGTCTTATCTAAACGAACAATCATATTTATACAATTTCTCTTTTTAAACAAACATTCGACTAAGCTATTGACGCTTGTGCGTTTAGAACTGGACAGTCATCATCACATTTACTCTTTAATTTAAAAATGAAGGAAGTCTAGTATACAGAGAGGTTGGTCCCTCGACATGGCGTACAAGGGAAACGCACGCACCTTAATTAGCTAACAACTTTGACTTCGAACATTGATGGTCAGACAGACGCACTCTTTGCTTATTATTTAAACTGTAAGGTAAATCACAAGATGTGCACACGAGACGAAATTAAAATAAAACTAGGCCTGCCTACTGTATATATGTATAAATGCAAGCAGAAACTGAATTATTAATCACATTGAACTCTGGCACTGACAACTGAACCATTTTTCTATTAGACACAAATTATTTTTTATAATGATATACAACACAGAATTAGAAATGAGTACATATGTACATTTTTAATGATTGCAACTAACAACATTGACTTTTGCAACTTTTTCTGAATATTTGTCATCTAACACAAATGTACAAAATACAAAATATGACAAATGTAGGTAGACAGTTGCGGTTGAAAGAGTTTACACCAGCTACACATAATTACAATTATGTTATATAACAGAAAAATTAATTTCCGGTTGAACTCTGAGTAGTGGTTCAACAATTTAGAAACAATGAATACTTTAAATGAAAAGAATACATTATGTTAACAATGTCTAACAATGTTAATAAGTAACTTGTACGTTAATAAGTAATTTGCAAATTTTAACGGGGTTATATAGAAAACTTCACATCACATGACACAGGTATTAAAAATGTATTCATCATCACTTCGCTACACATTTCATCATGTCTTGGAAATTACTTTTGCCAAGTTGTATTTGGAAATTGTATTAAATTCATATTGTCCACAAAATCAGGAAAAGAAAACTGTTTTGTTGCAGACGTTTCCGTGTTGTGGTTTTCATTATAATTTTGTATCCGTGAAAAACCACAAATTGGAAGATCGTTCTCCAGCGCAATCTGTGACGTAGACAGTACACAGACAGAACATACTAACTTATCATCAAATGTACGAGTAAATACAACGTGTTCTGCAGAAACTGCTACATTGAATCTATTTACAATCAATCAGTAAACTAACCGTGAACAAAATACGTACAAGATTCGTATGGTGGTTGTGATACAAATGATTGCAAACAATCCATTTTGTCAGATATGATTACTCATCAATATTTTATGCATTCTATTCTACAAGATTCTTGAAAAGAACAATAGAGTTGGTCAAGGTCATTTAATAACCGACTTCAATTAAACACTGCCTGTTTTTAATTTACAGAATCACAACGAGGTGGAGGACTTGATGCAAAGTTCAATGGATCTGGAAAACTGGTAAGTAGCATTATGCCAAACCCCATTGCCGCGGAGAACGGATACAGCAAGACCTTTTCGATAAGTTGTACAATGCATACAATTCTATGTGTTTAACTACAGGCATCTCAACAAAATGGTGGGAAGAAAATGCCGTGGGGTCCGCTTAGCTTCCTGTTTAAATCAAGAAGTGCCCTTGATGATTCAGTTGTTGAGGTAAGTCAAAAAGTAACTATTCACAGCGCAATCCAAAAGACTAATAGACAAAACATGTTACCTGAAGTTTAATGCAATCAATGACATTGGGGAATCTACTGAATGCTAATGCTAATACCTGCCTTCATGAATTAATTTAATTTAACAAAATGCTCTGTATAATATATTCTCTTGCACGTTCAATAAAATACATTAGCAGACACACCTCGTGTACAATACAGACTAGTTATAATCATAGTGGAGTTAGATACGATATGTGCATAAAGGGGAACCACGCCGAGAACTTTAACTTACCATACCAGCAGTATTGCAGTAGCAGTGAAGCAATCCTGATATTCCAGTATTTTCTGTGATTTCCTGTGAGAATAAAATTGAGTTTACTCAACCTTTTCCTCAGTTTTAAATAGAATGTGCCACAATTCTTTTAAATTCATTTTCCTCCAACAAAAATACGTCCTCCAGTTTATAAGATTTTAACAGGGGAATGCTGAATCCCAAAAAATTGTCCAAATGAAGTGTTGTAAGTGTTTTCCCGCACGAAACAAATGCACACCAGTGGTTCCGACAGAAATGGTACGGATAAATTAGATATTTTTAACAATCTTACTGAACTTCCTTACAATTAGGCATTTGATTTTCAAAAAAAGTAGGTCTCAAGAACCCATGTGCTAATTTTTTTTAAATTGGAATGAAACGCATCATTCTTTCATAAGTGAATTCTGTTTACCTGTATGTGTACTTTTAAAACTAATTTTGATAAAATATTTTAAATATTTTCATATTAATGATAAGTGAAGTAAATGCAATAATATTATTTCCTTTAAGACATTTTCCATTAGTTTTTAGTCAACATCATTGTCTTACACGTAAAACAGCTATAAAAATGTCAAACAAAAATACAAATTACAAAACGTACAAGGACTTTTTAGTAGTCTATATAAGAATATAATATTTTGCTGATTCTGTCAGGCGAATCAGAAATTCGTTTTTGATTCAAACAAACCATTGACATTTATTTTTATCTCTACATTCCAGTGAAAAATTATAGTTGATATAGTAGTATAGTTGATAGTATATGTGAACTTGGAATATTTAATTGTCCTTTAGTAGTCGTATATCCGGACTGATTTTCCATCATAAAAAACAGATATGGGTGTGTAAGTAATATGTGAATATATTATAGCATATCTGCAGTGCTGCGTGTAGAAGTGACGAAATTTTTATTTGCTTGCCGACAGACAAGTGCAAATATTTTTGCGTTGTCATTCAATGACTGACAAAATATTTTAGGGCAAAAATAATTTTTTATCAAATTAATTATGTATTAGGTTTGTTGCATTGAAATACACGTGTCAAGAATCTTCAAAAGCCCAAAAGCCCCCACAAATAATCAGGATGATACTGCAACTTTAAAGGAAATGAGTTTGAGCAACAATGTGAAATAGAGAAAGACACGGCATAAAATGCATAAATACTGCATACTTTGAGCAAGTATATGTAATAAGTAATGATATAATTATATCTGAAGTGCATCCAGTATGGTGCTCACAATCAGGAGAAAACATTTCGCAGTAAAAATACGCCTACATCACAAGCAAGCAAAACATTTATTTCGGAATCATAATTTCCATCTTCTATCCTGTTAATGCACAGAACATACAGCACAAAGTAAAAGATTTGTTGTGCTATTGCTTTACTTTTAGTAATTCAAAAGAATCACGATTACCACCTGATTATATGAATTGATAAACGCTGATAAGTCTAAATGTAATAATTGTTTTTACTTTATTCAGTCAAATTTGTAAGTATTTTGTAGATTTTAGTTTTTGTTACGATTTGCTATGTTGATTAATCTAATGATTTTAATTTATCGGTTTGTAAGAAGCAGACAATGCGATAAAGCAACGGTAGGAAAGTGTTTCCAGCTTTCACTAAATTTATTTCGCTTTAGATTTATTTATCTAATGGACAACGATAAAGATAATAAAATAAATGTATTTCGACTTGGATAGGTTATAGAGATGCGTATTTGAAAGCTGCAGTTTCTATTCTAATCGTTATGACTGACTGTCAAATACGACTAATTGTAAGTAAATTGGCAAAAACGCATTGATGAATTGACACCCATCATCAGGCAACGACGCGGTTTCCAATTTGCTTTAGGCTTTAACCTTTAAGGGGCACCGTTCATCTACCTATTTTTGGCTAGATATAATTTGCCAAAACTTTTTAGAAAAACAACGAAAGGAATGTCTGATAATTTTATTGATATATCTGTAATCTCTCTACAATTTGACCATCCCAACCTAACTACTATTATTAGCGATTACCGTAAACACAATACATTGTTTTGTTGGTGTGGTGCCTAATCTAGCTAGAATCAATATACTGTACATTTTCATTCAGCCTCCACATGGGTGCGTCGGTTACGCATGAAAATAAAAGAATGAAGCAGGTATATCTATATTTATCTCAAATCTCATCCCATAAGACGTCACAGCATATAATGTAAAAATGTAAAATGGCAGTGCTCTTTCTACAAAGTACAAATACTGATACTGATGTGCCGAATAGGTATTCATTAACTGCCATCCCATTGTTTTAAACTTTAAACCAGCTAGCTTAATAACAACACTGTTTACAGAAGAGCAAAATAGAAAACGAATAAAAATCTCTCAGCACTCTTTTCACTTTATAAATACTTTGTCGTTGTGATTATGATGCATGCATAATATACAATATTATTGACTTAACTTGTCCGCAAGTTGAAGAAAGAAGCTAGAACGATAAGGATAAACCACCGCTATACAATTCCCTTGAGAGGATAATTTGAATATTAATTAGGTTCGATTTTTTTAAATACCAGCATATCTGTATTATGCTCCTCTTTGCAACAAAGTATCAACGGGCCAGGTTTTAACCCAAACCGAACGAGTGACTGACACTGTAACCTTCAATAGCACATAGAACCGCGTAGGTGATTCGTATTTACTGTTTTTAAAATATATGGATGAAGGCTTTGATTGTTTATTATTTCTTATTATAATAATTTATTTTAAGTTTTAAAACATACAAGTATCCACTTTAAATTGTAGCCTCAAACAAAATTCACAGACAGCGACGATGATAAACGTGTGGTGTGGTACCTGATAATAACAGGTATTCTTTATTAAAATTCACTTACACGTGTGTTTTTAAGAAGGAATCGATTTTTCATTTTTTGGTTCTAGTTTTTGCACCTTGACTTTTCCCGTTGTCGTCTTGATTAACGGGACTACAATACATTTAAAGGAAAAGTAGACATAAATCTCCTCGATGCATCCATTGTTGTTGATTGCATTCGAGTAACTTTAGAGCGCATTTATTGAATACTAATGTGTTATTGTACCTACTACTACCAGCACACACACCGTGATGCTTTACATGGGTGCAAATCTCTAATGTCTCTGTTATACGGTCTTTCATAGGAACCTCAAAAGTATAATGTGGCTCTCAAAGGTCACGATTTCACCGGATTGGGGTTCAACATTTGCGGTAACATGAGGGATGGAATCTTTGTCAAGGACATTATGCAAAGAGGTCCAGCTGCGGAGTCCAAGCAAATTCTTCCAGGTACAAAAACTTAAACTATTGCAATATACGCCAAAATAAATCTATAGTCACTTGAATTACTCTCCACAAAAATAGTTGACATATTCATGACATGACTAATTACATGCTATTAATCATAACATTATCCTATGCTATCGAAACAATTAAAAAGAATTACCAATCTGCAAGCTAATGCTTTTCATAATTATAAAATATTAGACTTACGTACCCACCCAACCAATTTTATTCAAATTCAACACGGTGACACGTTCATAGCCTTAGCAAATTATATTCAGACGTAAAGTAACTAAAGATGATAAAGACGATACACCTTTACAAGCATTTTTAGTGGATCTATCGATCTATAGGGATATGAGTTGCATATTTATTGTTGCTGATAAATATTCAAACGAAACCCACCGTGTTAATATATGTATGTATATATCTACCTATGTATGGATAATAGTATAGTGCAATGAACCCTACATGATTGAGTTGGTTTGTTTAAATTTGATATATTAATGGCAGATTCCGTTTCAATTGTCTACAAGTAATAACAATAATAGTAATTAGTACATTTTCGAGTGAGATGCACTTATACATGTAGACTAGCTGTATTTAAAGTATTTATTGATACGTCGAGAGAGGTAAAGTCGTAATGTACCCTACCATACGAAAAAAGGTGTACTAGTTTTGTTGTGTAAGATAATGGTACCTGTACTGTACTAATAAGGATATATAATGTTTCAGGTGATCAAATCACAGGAATGACTGTTTCGTTTAAACAAATGGTCTTGGAAGATGCAATAACGTTATTATCGTACGCCTCTCCTTATGAGGTGACTCTTGATATGTTGAGACTGCCGGAAAAGTCATTGCCTCACAAAGGAATCTTCATGTCGAGTCCAGCTCATCCGTCGGCTTCCTCTGGTCAGTCGAATACACTTGAGAGGGTGTGCCATCCATTCTTCAAAAGTCAATCCATCGACGATTTACGAAAGGTATGCAAATACACTTTGATGTGAGTGTCTATAACACTTTGCGTTGCAATGGATGTAACGACACGTCATTATGGCACGTGGTTAAAAACTTGTACATTTCATAAATATACACCACACTGTAATTACTGATATTCGATTTCGCAAGGAGTAAATTAGATAGCCCCTGCTAGCTTGTCCAGAAAAATGCTACATTTTGCTTATCCAAACAGCAATGAACGATGATAGACGTAACAAAGAGTTTCCCTGTTGTCTATTACCTTGCTGGCTCTTTCGATTACATATATGATGGAGTCAATACATGTGTTGATTTCAACGTGATACAATGATTTCAAAAATTAGAGAGTCGTTATTTTTATAACAATAACAAGATACAATTGCAAAATCTCAGTTTGTATCCATTCTAACTAAAGTACATTTTTGTCAATTACACACAGGTGGGCAAAGAGCATTTGGATCTGCAGGTGGATAGGAAAAAGAAACAAGCAAATGGGATACATGCTTCAAGGACCGCAGGTACGTCAGCAACAGGTGGAACAATAGACGTTCCGACCGTCGTCGTAGTAGGCAATAATGAGAATCGATCATTGTCATCATCCAAGTCAACATCTTCGGCTGTCAAACTGCCAAAGTTGCCAAAGATGAACTTCAGTTTGGGCTCATCATCATCAAACACCTCCCCAAAGCCCGTAAAAGCCCCCGAGGCTCATCAAAAATCCTCATCATCCACACAAATTCAAATTCCAATCCCTGATGAAGTTGATGGTGCAAAAAACCCTGTTAGTGTTTCAATTGTAAAGCCTGAGATTGTTCCCCGTGCAAAGGCTAGAGTTGCTAATGTGCAGAAGTCATCCCCCGTCGGACCAGATATAGAGCTTGTAGAGGCCATTTCACCAGCTATTGATCAAATGACAGCGGATTTTGAAAGAAATAAAAAGGATGCAAAAGAATCAATGCAGAAACTTAATGAAGGCATGGCATCATCAAGTCATTCAAGCGCTGTACTAGATATTCAACCCGTTGAAATCGGAATGACAAGTCAACCGTCTGTCAAAGTGGAAAGCGGCAAAGGCGTGACCACTGCAATGCCTACTATGAAAATGGACGTACCGTCGGCAGATGTAGATGTTCGTGCTCCCTCAATGTTCTTTATGACCAGTGGTGACAAGAAAGCTGATGCTAATGAAAGTAAACAGAAAGAAAAAGCTGCTGGTAAGCAGAAAGGTTGGACACCAGATATCGATATAACTCTACCAAGCTTTTCTCTGAAAAAAGGAAATATTGACCTGAAGGATGGAGAAAAACCTCAGCGTGGTCAGAAATCTAAAGACAAACCTGAAAAGTCCAAGAAAAGGAGAGTTCCGATCAGGCACAACAAGCAGAAACCAGTACAGGAGAAAAATCTAAATTTTTCAAATTTGGAATCCCTGTTTTACCTGATATCAGCCTAAATTTTGGTTTTGGAGGTAATAAATCGTCATCTGCTGAGGACGATAAGGACAAGGACACCAAAGAAAAAGAAGTGAAAGAGCATCCAACAGCAGATGTGGTTTGTGAAAAAGTAGAGAAGCCTTCCACTTTTACAGTTGAGGCTCCACGGAAAGATCTAAAGAAAGAAAAATCTCCCGAGCCACCAGCAGAAAAAACGAAGAAGGATGACAAGAGTAAAGACAAGGAAACAAAAGAGAAAGCATCTAAATCTAAAGATAAGAGTAAGGAGAAGGAAGAAAAGGTGCAGCATAGCAAACTGGAAACTCAAAAACCAGAAGAGGAGCAAGGTGAGTCTGGGAAAGAAGTGACAAAAGAAAAATCCGGTTCCTCCTTTAGTTTCAACTTAAAGCTACCATCATTTGATAAACCTCTGCTGAAAAGAAAGGATAGCTCTAGTAGCACGTCCGGTGAAACCGGTAACGACTCAGTAATTGACTCCAGTCCAAATGCCGCCGTGAAAGGGACAAAGGAGGCACAAGAAATGAAATCTAAACCTGAAAAAAGTACATCAGAAGCTTCTCCTTCAAAGTCAAAGAAGAAAACGGGAAAAGAGAAAAAGGAAAAGGGTAGCAGACCTACCTCTCCAGAAATATCCGAAGGTCATAGGACCACAGATGATGAGGGTGACAGGTCTATGGACATTGAGCATGTTCCCGGAGAGAAAGCATCCAAGAAAGGAAGTGGCTTCCATATGCCTCATATCGGAATAAAGTTACCCAAGTTCGGCCATAGCAAGCAAACGTATTCATTTGAAAATAGTGGAGATAACAAAGACCTAAAACATAGTCATGGACCTGCCGCAGAGTCGTTGTTAGAGAGTAGCCCGTCAGTGTCGTTGGAACTTTCTGCAAATACACCAGAATTTAGAAAGATGACCCCGACACAGGACGAGATTACCTCCGCTAACATGGAACAATTGTCCATGCCAGAGGGGTTGGTAACTGTAAAAAGTCCAAAACATGAGATTGACTCTACAGACGTTAAAGTTGAGATTGACACGCCAAAAGTAACTCTTCCAACAATGCAACTCCCACAAGCTTCAATGAAAGTAGATATGCCTGAAAAAGAAAGTGCTTTCGTTGTATGTGAATCAGAAGGAAAAAATGAAGCAGTGAAAGTTGTGGAGGAGGAAACTGGTAAGAAAGACCAAGATAATGGAAAAGAAAAAGAATCCCCAAAGGACAAAGAGCTGAAACCCAGTTTTGTCTCGAAGGGTTTAAAAGGCCTTCGTGATTTAAAGGATAAGGTAGCCCACAAACTGTCGCATGATCAGCACACATCTGGTTCCAGCAGTGAAGATGATGCAGAACCTGGCGAAGAAAAATTAGGTAAAGAAAAGGTTAAAAAAGAGAAAAAGACAAAAGAAGCTAGGGAAAAGGCTAAAGAAGACAAGCAACGCGAGAAGGAAGAGAAAGCTAAAGAGAAAGAAAAGCTTAAGGCAGAGAAAAAGTTGAAGAAAGCTGAATTAAAGAAGAACAAGGCAGCTGCTCAGTCCTCCTCATCATCATCTTCGTCCTCGTCGTCGGATGAAAGTGATGCTGACGACGGGAAGGACAAGAAGGGGAAGGAAAAGAAAAAAATGAAGATAAAAGAAAAATCCAGCAAGGAGAAGAAAGCAAAGAAGGAGAAGAAGGGGGAAAAATTGGATAAGAAGACTATGGGGATCGAAGTGAAAACAGAAATGCCCGTCGTGGAAGTACAAACAGCAGAAATCACACTACCAACCTCGATAGAACAAAAGCAACTTTCCAGTAGCAGCCACGAAGCAAAATTAATCCCTGCTAAACCACCTGTGGTTCCACGAAAATCCAGGGACTCTTTGAAAGACGAGTCTAGCAAAGTAGCAGCGGAAGAGAAAGATATTGACATGGGCTTCTCAGTCCAAAAGGGGAAAATCAAAAAGACCAAGTCCAATAAGGTGGGCACGTCAACCTCCAGCAGCTCCAGTTCTTCTGAAAGTGACAGCGAAAGCAATAAAAGAGATGACAAACCCAAAAAGCCAAAAAGAAGTGCAAAGCGGAAAGCCCCAGAAGTACCATCTATGTCTATGGAAGTCCCCGATGTTGTGAAAATTACCACATCAGCGGAAGTCATCAGTCCCCCCAGAGAGGAATTGGGAAAGAAAAGTGGAGAACATAGCGGAGAAATGAGAGAGTCTACTCCATCTAAGACTCCTGAAAGTGGACGACGTTCAGCCTCTTTCGGAGATTTGAGTTCATTGCAGCAACCTAAATCAAAGGGAGAACCTCTGGAAAGAGCCATGTCAATGGACATGGCAGGAGATACCGAAAAAACAAGTGAGTCTGGTGCCATGCCGGTGGGTTCGTCTTTGGAAGATTTAAGCGTTGTTCCAGACTCAATGACCATAACTCACTTGTCAAGAGGACAGCAACAGTTAAGACCTCGAGACAGCATTGCGTCTAATAATTCGTCTTCCAGTAACGAAACATTAAAATCATCCCCGACTTCAATCATTCAAGTTCATCATAAGGAGCAACAAGAGCTTATTCAAGTGTTTTCAGTAGATTCGTACCAAGTAGCCCCAGCTACAACAATCAATGTGTCCACCTCTCCCGAGCCTACAATGCAGTCACAACCGGAGCCACAGTCATCATCAACAATTCAGAAGATGATGAATGAAACGTTATCAGTGATGAACACCATTGTTCATGAAATGGATAGTCCATCACTGGTGAAGTCTGCAATGAGCACGGCTGAGCAAGTAAAAGTAACAGGCCCGGCTACTACTGACACTTCTCACGTAACAATTTTAAGTAGCGGAACAAGTACTTTTGACAAAGCGGAAGCTGAAAAGGTTGCAGAAGAAACGGTAGATGAGATTATGGTAAAAGCGAGCCAATCCTTAACGCCAGAAATGTCCGTCAATTTCAGTAATCAAGAGCAAGCTCCAAAAGTTAGTGTAACAACCGGAGATTGTAATGAGTCTGTTGCTAATAATGTCGTTTCAGATCTGGCACATTCATTGTCAGCCGACATGGAAGGTGGTGCAGACTCATTCTCAATAGCATCTGTGAAAATTCAAGGAGTGGATGGAGATAGTGAGGAACCAATTTCCGTGAGAAACATTACCGTTACTAATATTAAAAATGTGCCCATACCAGTTTCCGATGAAACTGAGGACACCAAAGACGACGATGTCTCTGGAGAATCCGGTCCTAACAAACAACTCATGAGAGAGAATAGTAAAGCCAGGTTGTTACAAACTGTTGCCGATGCAAATGAGATTAAAGTGGCTCCAACCACACCGTTGCGTAAAGACTCATCATTATCATCTTCATCATGTTCCGTTGACTCATCATCTGACATAAAAACTGAGAGCACAATCAACCCCAACTTTTCTATTGTGTCAACAGCGGAGAATGATGGGGATATGGATCAGCAGAAGGGAAATACGAATGGAAAGACGATTGAAATCTCTAGTGAAGAACTTGACGGAATAATGATGTCCCATGCAGACTTTCTACAAAAGCAGGCTGCTGTTCAGAGTGATTCACTTGAAGAGACTGATCACATAAGTCATCAAAAGCTCAAGGACACATTTGATAGTTGGGTGTATGTCGAGCAAAAGAATGCTGCTCATGAACACACTTGTCCACATTCCCACTCTGATCCAGAACCATCAACCTCATCAAGCAATGATGATGACGATGGGCCGTACAGCAGAAATGGTGCTTTGAGTCCAACAACATACAGGATGGAAACAGAGTATAAATTTGAAACGTCTGAAATGAGAGTTACAAGCTCCCCGATTCCACCTGAAGAGGCGCATGTTAAGAGTCGATCAACAGTGTACTCAACAACAATGACTTTGCCTCAAAAGACTGTAACGCAGATTACGCTGGGTGATCCTGTGGTGGACGCCGGAGGCAGGATCGTTTCAAAGATAACACTTGACACCAGCTCCCAAAGTGTAGAAGATGTAAATGCTGGCAATAAAAGTTCTGCAGATAATGTAGAACTTCCCAAGTTGGAGTCGCTTAAATGAAAGATTCATATCGAAGAAACGATGAAAGCGGAAGATTTGATAAAGTAATAGCGTACAATGTCTGTATATATGGTATGGTGCCATGAAATATAAAAAAATGTATAATCATAAAACTTACATTTAATTAAGTGTCAATTTTCAGCCCGTAATCCTTACTTCATAACACATTCCAATTGTCAATAAAATGTGATTGCACTGTTTATTGGGGAGAAATGTCAACTGTATGTATGTAGACTGTAAATATAGGTAAAATGATTAATGTACATTAGCCCAAAGTAGTTGAATTTGATTATAAAGTTCTTTGATGCAACAGTTGAAACGGCTTCATTCCTGTATATTTTTGAACGAAGTACATTAAGTAATCAGGCAGGATCAATGTCAATTGTGCATATTTCATTGTGCACATTTGAGACATTTAATCCGACCTAAACTAGTATACGGAAGAGCAAGATACAACCGAACTACCACGTTACTGAATGCATTCAGGCAAAAATTGATGTCTTGTTCCTGTAGTTAGTGACGAGATTCCAGATTAATTTTTATCAAAATACTGTTAACTTGCAAGTATTTTTTTAAAAGATATGAAAATGAAGTTATTACAAACAGCGACCAGCCGTGTAAAATCCAACCCACTTTCACTTCCCACCGCACGCTTTTTACTGCTTTTATTCAATCGAGAAAGCTATTAAAATGCCATAATTCCTCCGAATATTAATATTTCCTATCGGATCGCCCTAAAATGATGGTAAATGTGTAACTACTTTCTCTGGGATATACATTTTACAAATAAAATTTGTGGAAACATTCTTAGGGTCATGCATGGACTAACAAAACGAATAAATATATATTTTTATTAAAATACGTTTGGAATTAAGCATATATCCATGAAGAGATTTGTCATGTACAATATTGAATATACATTTCTGTTTAAATTCAAATAAAAATATACATTTTGTAAACATTTTATGAAAATGACACATACAACATATAACGATTAATGATAAGATGACAAGAAGTTTCGTCTGAGCTCCGGTCACGCTGTCGCGTATTTACTGCTGTGCTGTTTTCATGATGCCTCGCAGTCGGAAAAGGAAACGAACGAAGTGGACCACGAGATTCAACAGCTTCTGGAATTGCGTAACGACATTCAATCATAATGTAAATAAAAAATAAATATACATAAATAACTTCTTTATTTTCAAATAATGTTCTTGGTCTTGGTCAGAAATAATTGATAGCTAATACAAAAATGATTGTACAGATATAATATTAAAATAATAATAATATAGTGATTTATCATAATATAAAGTTAGTGAACACCTAGCTATTTAGTATTTAGAGTCCGTTTAAAAGGCTGGCTAATGTGCAAATGCAAAAAAATCATTAATGAAAAGTGTATCAAAAGCAATAATCAACGTAAGTTGGATGTATATAGTGAAAGCTAACAATACAACAGCAATATTGTACATAGCAATATATAGAAAGGTGATCGGAAATGGTATATGTGTTTAAGATTAAATTAAATTAGTACCGGTAATGAATGCTCAAAGATGAATACCATTAACTCAGCTTTATAACATTAGAGGAGTCTTCATACCTTAGCGTGCGAATTAATCTAATTCAGGAAACCGAAGAAAATACCTTTGAGGGGTAGTACTTAAAATATTTAAGCTGTAATTAGCAGGAACTGAATGAGCCTTTACAGACATCCTCTGTTATTCTTTTCTGAATACTGTAACTGTCTTGAATTTGAATTCTAGTTTTGAAAGCCAGTATAGTATAATTTGATAGTTAGTAGTTCACGTTAATTCTGTATATTTACGTACTTGGAATTGTAATTTTGCTGTTTTTTGCTATTGTTTTTTTGTGACTAATGCTTCTAATTTGATTAATGAATTATCTGTAAAACTTGCGAATAACATTGTATATGCTTCTGTTGTAGTAGATACTTGTAGTTTGAGAAGGTTATTCTTTTTAAATGATTGCCTTAAAATGAAAAATCCGTCCACAATGTAAATAGGGAGATGTACTTCATTTTTAATTACTTTCATTAAAAATAAGATAATTATGTGTTAGTTAAATGTCTTCCCTAGTCGACTTTTCAAAACTCCAAGTATGCTTTGCGATCATTGTGTGACTAGTAAAACACTGAGCTTAAATCACGGAGTATTTACAAACCCTTCTGATCATTATCACGGCAAGCATTACACTTTAATAGGGTTACAATTAGCATAAAAAACCAAAAAAAACACTGAAAATTTCAATTATGATTATATTTAAAGTTAAATAGGCCAGTCTGGCAATAATTTCTTTTAGCTGACACTACGTCATCGCTGTAACGTACTTACTTATTATTAATTTTTTGACCTTCCTGTATAGCATATATATTATGTTTTAAGGGAGTAGAAGTGCTGGGCATAATGCAATCGAATAGAATCGATTATAATTACAAATTATCAATCTTACAATATAATTATTAAATATTTCCTCTGTTAGTTTACGAGGCGATCCACAGCATGCTATAATCTTGTAAAGTAACTAAACGCCCATTTCGTTTGTAATACATAGGTTATATAAATAAACCTTTGTCACAAATTTGTTTCTCAAACGTTGTAATACAGTATTTACGAAAATCTGAGATAGTGGACGCTCTTGCAACCGTTCAGCTTATCATGAAATTGACTATGTGGATGGGTGAATCAAAGTTGTCGAAATTAAAATATAGTCTACACAAACATAACAGAATGAACAATCCATGGTAAGGTCAAAGTAGAGTGCCATTTTAACAGACTTGAAAATATATAATATGGATATTGATATGCATGTAGACGCTGTAGGCTTACTTTCTTCTTTATAACTTTTTCATGTGTAGTCTGTAGATTATTATTTTATTGAGGAACGGAGAAATCTTTATTACTTCCTCTTTCCTTCCAGTTGTTCTAGTTTGGTTGAAGCGTATATTTGTTTCAAATAAGCTTGAGGATTTTATTGCTACGTTTGTTGGAGAGCATTTAGTTTTGAATATGCAATATATAATCTGTCAATCTAAATTAAATGTAACTGCTGGAACTGGGAAAAGCGGACACATTTTTGTTACTGTATAAATTTAACCAGATTTCTTTTATTTCTTTAACACAACTGTTCTACATGACGCAAAATATTGAGCCATAAATGATTGAAATTTTAGAAAAAGGCAAGCTCTAAACACTTTAAGCACACAGTGTTAATTGTTATGTTTAATATGGATTGGATACATATATATTATTATTGATAGACATAGATAAATATATACATATATTATACTAAAATGAATGGTACATAGTACATAAAGTAATTAATAATTAATAGTTACGCTATATTTGTAAGTATAAATGTGTGTGTATGTGTAATTTGATTATGTAGTTGTCAATTTTATTCACATTAAAATAGTTAAGACTGCATAAAATATACCACACTTGTTGTATGCACTTAAAGTAGGCACCAATTACTTATATGTCTAAGGGTCCTCTATCCCCGAGCTATTTCATAAAAGTTCGCGGATGACGGTTTTTTGCGTTGCAGCCAATCAATTAACTCAGAATAACTTTTGCATTGTCCCTATTTCTGATTCAAGTTACATTGATAACAGAAATGGAAATATGTGAAATTATTTTCGAGTATGTAGATAGTAGATGTATTTGTTAATATATCCCATTATAGTTTTTTTATTCGTATATTGTTTAGTTGAAAACTGTGGTTTGTGTGTGAGGTTCAATTTGTAATTAGAAATTAAGTGTTAATAAAATCACAAACAGATATAACAAGGTTGGTGAGCGCTTTCGATTTAAACAGTATGTATACCAGCTAAAATGCAACAATATGATTATTGATTATCTTATCTTTAGTTTGAATGAAAGACATTATACGCAATCAACAGTAAATCGCTGCTTATTGTGAACATGTCTCCCTTTTAAACACAATACAAAACCTTTACATTTTTATTTGTATAACTTTTTCATGTTACTATTTCAAAATGTCTCTATGTCTGTATGTACTATAAATGTAATGTAAAAACTTCCGTGAATAGGGAGAATAATAATGTAAAAAGTTAATAACTTTAGATAAAATATTAAATAAAAGTAAAGAACGCGAAACTGAAAAGATGTTCATATTTCATATATTTCAGATGCATAAATAAATGAGTGAGTGTAATTGGAATGATTCGATTGTTGAACCAATAAATCAGATAGTATTTAATAAAAAAGTAAGAACTCTTTATTGATTTATATTCATCACTGTACAAACAATATAACATATTTACAATACAGGTAATATCTTGCGATTATAAAACAAATCATACTATCATCATAATTATATCCATTAAAATTTTTAATTTGACATCTACGTAGACTTTAATACATTACCTAAAAATCTTCATACACATGGACGCTTATAACTTATTTCATGTTCTCAATTTGTAGAGCTAAACTAAATATTTCTACTCTCTACTCTACGACATACATGTTTTGTAAAAGGCGCATTGACAGCAATTGAGAAAACTGCACTTGAAAAATTCTTAACAATATAAATATTACATTATTATTAAGTTTCAAGCATTTTTGGAGTTCCGTTAATTGAAACAAATTGTAGGGAGGGATGTACTTTAGAAATGCTCTTGAAAGATTTTAAGGTATAAACTACCATTTTCTCGTTTACCGTTGACCCAACATTGAAAAGTATACGTTTTTTTCGTTCATTCCGTGTTGCCGTTTTGTAACTGTTCTGTTTCCTGCCAGAGTGATTTGCAATTCGTCAAAACTGAACAAATGAATTTGAAGTGTTTTTCCGACTGGAATCCGACATAATATGGTGTTCAGTTTCAGTTCATATTTCTTATTTTTGTACTTAACTGGTGGCACGCTGTATTTTAAGTACTCGATTGCTTGTAGTTTTTGGTTTCAATCATTTTCTTTCCACACATGGCACAAATACCTACAGACACATAAAATGAAAAATGACCATTACATCTAAAACGACGTCTACAAGAGGCATCATGCAGCTTATCTTATCATCCAAGTTATGCACAAGGGCACAGGGCACAGATATATTTCTATTGCATCAACAACCGGCATTGGATATAAATTAAATATCCACAAACATGTATGTAGCTAAAACAATTAATTTAAATAAAATCTCACCTTTACTGTAAGCACAAGGTTGGCAATAATGAGATCCAACCTGATGAACCTTTTGTTTGCATATTCGACACTGTTCGAATGTTTTTTGATATGGGTTAAAACGTGATTTTTTTGCAGTAAGTAATTTGTTTTCGCCAACCTATAAGAAACAAATGCACTTTCAATATTATTTTATTATAAAACTATTAAAATTGGGGGAAATGCTTATTATTAATAACACATTAATTTAATAGGTATGTCGGTGCAACATTTTCATTCACTCATTCACTTGTACAACAAAAACCCGGTCAAGCCTAGACCATCAAAACATCAATAACCCCAGACAATAGATTTGTGTGTATTGTGATTCAAAATGTGAAAAGAATATGTTCAACATACTTCTATTGTTCATTTTTAGTTGAATTGCTTTAAAACTTAGAACGTGTCGTTATTATGCCAGATTTCCAGAAAATTGTATTCTCTGTCAAGCTTGTAAATATGAAGACGCTTTAAACCCCAGTCTACAACCTGCAAAGCTAAAACTAGCTTGCAGGTAAATATCGTTACGCTGTGCAAATATTTTTGACAAATTCTTAGATATGTTGAAATTGTTACCTTTCTGCCCCCTCCTTCTGTTGTGTTTCTGGCTCCAGATTTCCACACGTCAGGGGTTATCACTTTACCCAACTTTTTCTCACATTTATCACATACCATTTTGACCTTTTTATGTGCGTATTATATAAGGAGAAAATAAACCCGATCAATAAATGTTCTACTTTTTCTGGGCAGACAAATAAATAAAGACAACAACTTGAATGTGGGTCGATATTGCAAAAAGAACTACTGGAAATGCACCTTGATACCTTGCGCCCATGTAAGTAATAAGGTCAGACCACTGAGTCCGTAAAAGGATTTATTATAACGTTTCACAGGCAAAATGTCAAAATTTCTCCAGTGCCCGTCCGTCCCGTAGCTTTCATCATGATGTTTTTCGTACAAAAAAGGATCCAATTGTTGTTTGTCCGTAAGATTTAAAGAACTTAGAAATTCCCACTGCAAACCAGCACTTGCAGCCCTCGCAGGTACAGATGTTGAACAGATGTGCATATCTAGCCATGTAACATGTTCATGTCTTCATGTATATTTGGCTACCTATTACCTTACCATAAAATGGTGAATGGTGCAAAAACAGCAAAAAGCAGAAATGTGATAGAAGTAGATGGCAACTCACAATTGTCGCAATTAACATTTCATTTCGTAAAAGGGCACAAAACAAATGGATACAGCAAAATCACTGTTTCCATAAACTGTCACAGTCTGCCGATAAGTATGATAACATGGTACAAAAATACCCATACAGCTTTTGAAAATTTGTAATGCATTGTAAAGCGTTTGGATTTAGAATAACCACTTCATTAGGTATTATTAGTATAAAGTATTTTATCACCTCATTACCGTGGTCAAGAGGTATTTTCTCATGAGTTTTAGTTAGAAGCAGAAGCAACTCGTCAATTATCGTTTTGCAAGAGTAAAATATATATTTAAAAAATTAAACAATACATAGGGTTCACCGAAATGGAAATGTCGTAAACCAATGTACTTAATCGAAAATATTGCATATGATATTGTGAATTACATTGAAATACTTTTAACTTTTAACGTAGAATTTTTTGGTGTATACCTACAAGGTAAAAGCAATCGATTTTTGACTTTATTGTTGATTTTCTATTGATAACAGCAATAACAAATTAGTTTTTCATAATGCTCATATCTGTTTAAAAATAGCATGTTGTTTGTTATACATTGAATATTAAAATCTGGCTAGACTAATTTAATAATTTAATCAGACGTAATTCGTCTTTGCTAACTTGGAAAAATTGAAATGATCCATTGTTGTAACATAACGCGTGTGTGCGATTACCAAAATGTGTCGCAATTGGTGTAATACATAGCATGTTATTTAAGGCTATGGACCCTTTCTTTCAAGTTTCATTCAGTATTTTTTACCATATCCATTCTCTTTTGTGAGGTGAATGCCATCCTAACTTCACAGTATAATAGAATGTAGGTTGTATGTTGGGCATGACATAATATTGTACAATGAAATCGCTCCGTGCGCTGTAGCATCTCCATTAAAGTAATCATGCATAACTTCACGAAAAATAAATTAGAGAACCAAAACTTAGGGATAGGGAACCTTTAATTTATTTATAGCGGGTGTGGAGATCAGCACAATAAAGAGTAAATTAATAGATCCATTTAGTCCATTAGAACTCCTACTTGCATCGTCTTGTAACCAATTGCCGGTATGATCGACGTAACTAAATTCCCTGAAGGGAGTGTGCATCAAACTACGAAG